>CAUYPK010028975.1:0-20077 GCA_963574355.1 Loris lydekkerianus
TATCTCAGGAATGGAAGAAAAAGTATCCAATGTACTCAGCCCTACTATGAAGCTAAATTATAGCTTTCACATGAAGGCTATAACCCAACTATAGCACAAGACTATGAGGAAAGGGCCAAGGAAGGGGAAGGGAGGGGGGAGGTAATGGTGGAAGGAGGGTTATGGGTGGGGCCACACCTATGGTGCATCTTAGAATGGGTACAGGCGAAACTTACTAAATGCGGAATACAAATGCCTACATACAGTAACTAAGAAAATGCTATGAAGGCTACACTGAACAGTTTGATGAGAATACTTCAGATTGTATATGAAAGCACATTGTACCCCTTGATTGCACTAATGTACACAGCTATGATTTAACAATAAAAATAAATAAATTAAAAAAAAAGAAAAAAGGGCTGGGCCAGGATGCTGTAGCTCTTATTCCCTGTAGTCTGTTTCTGTCTAATGCTACCAGACAATCATGATAAATAATTTGAAGGTGGGCAGTACCTGTGGCTCAAGGAGTAGGGTGCCGGCCCCATATACTCAGGGTGGCGGGTTCAAACCTGGCCCCCGCCAAAAACTGTAAATCAATCAATCAATCAATAAATAAAATTTGAGAGCAAAAAAAAATTTAAAAAAATAAAAAATAAAATAAACAGAGATGAAAATATGATTTCTGTTGGGCAAACAACACTGTCATGTCCTCAAAAGACAATTTAATTGACAGTGTCAACTTGCTTTTGTTTTAATTGCACATGATTTGACAGAGAAAGATGGGAAGGAACCTGTTGAACAGGTGCTTGTTGTCCCCACTCCCTCCCAACCAGGCTGTGTGCTCTTGGAAGGAGAGTGGCTGTTTCGCCTTGTGATTAAGGGCCCTGGGTTTTAAGTTAGGCAGCCCTTCTCTGCTTCTTATTAGCCGTGAGGGTGTGGGCAAGTCCCTTGGTCTCTCTGGGCTTTGGTTTCCTTGTTTGTCACAGAGGAAATAATAAACAAGACATGGTTGTAAGGAAGGAATCCAGTGTTGTGCACACAACCCAGGCATAAGCCCTCATGGACCTGTCCACAGTGACGAGTGCACATATTTGGGGCGGTGGTGGTTTGGGGCTAAGATGTTTGGCTGTTCCTTAGGACTATGCCCAGTGCTCAGGGCAGCAGCCTGGGTGTTGCCAGTGGTTTACTTTTTGACCATTTTCTTCACACCCAATGGAGATGCTCCCTCTTCCTCATGCCAGCCTCTCTCCCACCTCCCTCTTTCTCACCTTGACCTCGTTCCCTTCCCCATGACCTGCTACCACAGACATCTACCCACACTCTTGTTTTGTTCCTGCATATTTGACATTTAGTTGGGAGTTTTTATTGAGCACCAGTCACTGTGATCTTTGCCTAGGACAATGGTTTTCAATAAAGAGGGGGCAATTTTTCCCTCTAGGGCTCACAGCAATGTCTGGAGACATTTTGGGTTGTCACAACTTGGGGAGGGCTTGTAACCAGAATTTGGGAGAGGGCAGGGAAGCTGCTATACACCTGTGATAACAGGACAGTCTTCCCTTCCAACAGAGAATTATCTCACTCAAAATGTCAATAGTGCTGCTGCTGAGAAACTCTGGCCTAGAGCGAGGAGTGTAGGGTGGGGGATAATGAACAAGGGATATTCAGAGATATTTGGGTTACTTGGGAAGGTTCCCCCTCCACAGACGCATATACACAGTTGGACCAACAGTGGTTGAACCTTTACTTAAGGGGAATGATGTGATACTTTAATTCTCTGTTTCCTGTTCCTTAGTAGATAATGACAACAAGTCCTCTTATTCCACTGCCAGACTGCAAGACCTCCTTTCCACAGACTGTAGAAAGTTTTTGTCACATAATGACATTGCTGACACATGGTGTGCTGATACACAGGGCTTTGCCATTTCCAGAGATCTGACACGTAGATTACCTTGCAATCCCTTTAACATACCTGAGTGGTAGGTACTGCTAGAATTTGTCACCAAACCTCTCGGAGCAAGACAATGAACTCAGACCTAAGCCGAGCCTGCCCCTCAGTTAGATAATGATGGGGCCGCAGGCTGCCCTTCTTTAAGGCCATGCATTGAGCTAGATGCTGCACAGAAATTGTCTAATTATCTCGTTCAGGTCTTCAGCCCTCTTCTGGGCATGAATATGACTTTTTCCATTCTATAGATGAAGTAAATAAGTCATATGGAGGTGAATTAACTTATCCTCAAGATTTCTATCATTGAGATATCTTATTAAACATAAATGTAGATCCTAGACTCAGCGTAAGGAGGAGAAAGTTTCAGGCACCATATCATAATGACTTGTAATGGTTATTCGTTCTAAACTTACTATTCCCTCTCTAGATAAAGACCCTGAGCTGAGATACACATCTTCGTTTTAGCTAAAAATGGAATCCATAATTATACTGTTTATCTGCTTCATTTCCTTAATGAAGGAGACTGTGGAAGCCCATTTCTGCTTGATTATCACAAAGGTATCATTTTTGTGAAGTTGCACAAAGAGAATGGGGCTTGCTGGCACCCAGTTGTGAATGGGGATGCATTCACAGAGACCAAAAAAAAGAGGAAGGCTTTTCAAATGGCAAATCTATTCATTCCCAATTGTCTGCACATAATTACTGTGAACTCAAGTAAGTTATTCTCATCAGGGACATTTGTTGCTAAGGGAAAATTAAAGTTCTATTGTGTGAGCACTCCACTGGATGCTCTGCTGTGAGTGAGTGATAGGTCACAGTGACATCTCCAGTGTGGCTGGGTGGGAGCAGGGCACTCGCGCTCTGCGAGGGCATGGGGTATAGGTTTTCAGCATGGGAGTGCCTGGCCTTGCATCTGGACTCCATCACTCACTGCAGTGTGACTTTGGGCAGCATCTTAATTTCTCTGAGCTTTTCTTGTCTCCACAATGGGATAGTATCAGGGCCTTGATCATTATATGGTGATGAAAATCCTGTCCATGCAAAGGGCCTAACACTGTGTGAGGCATGTAGTGAATTAATTCTTAGTGAGTTTTGGTTTTGAAGATGATGGTTGGTGGTATTCTGTTGTTTAAACCAATCGTGATTGTGATAAGACATTTTCTGTAAGACTCAAGGCAGGCTGTGTCTGCTTTATGAGCCTCAGTTTTCCCTTCTGGAAAAAGAAGGAATTAGCCTAGCTGAGCTCCATGATCCTTGTGTACTCACACCTTTTTAAGATGGTGAGTTTTGAATGCCTAAGAATTAAAATTCAGTAACCAGTAAGTTCCTGGTGGCCTTGGTTATTGATTTGAAATTCCCTGGATGAACAGTAGTGACTGACATATATATACATGTGGTGTTTTCCATAGCACTCTAGACAAAGAAAAGTCTTCATGTGAAGCCATGTTATTTAGATTAAATGTGGCCATGGTTTCATATGATAATTCATGTGTTTCCCAAAAGTACATCAAGCAACTTCCAGCCACTTGATAGCCATGCTATGCATAGACGCAAGAGTTTATCACCCCATCAGCATGGGGTACCCTACAATTGTCAAAGAAAAAAGCATTTTATCTCCAGAAAGGGCCAGGGCCAAATGAGTCTCACCATTGAGAGTGCTGGACTCATTCCATTGAAACTGGGCCCAGACAATTGGAATTAGAGATAGTGCAATTATCAGACTTATTTAAATCCCATGTGCTGCCTATTTTAGTCTGACCCAAAGACCTTTCTTACATTTTTTTCATTGGACAAACTTCACAGAGCAGTTAAGTATATACATGCTGGAGCCAGACAGCTCAAGGTCAAATTTTGGCTCTGCCACATACTTAATGAATGAATTTGGGCAATTTACCCCAGTCCTCTCTCCTCCATTCACCTTCTACAGAAATGATATAACAATTGTTCGTACTTCATAGTTTATTTTAAAATTTTGTCATGTTTTCCTGTGAAATAAATTGGTATATATAAAGCAGAACAACATCTGGCACATAGCAATTTCTTCATAAATGTAGCCTTTGCCATTGTTAGGCTTTCATATGTCATTGCATGTTTGTGTCCTATTGACTTATAATCTGTGCTATTGTATGCATCAGCTTTATTTCATTTTAATGGACCCACTTTTTGGAATTCTAATAATTTAAATATAAAAATGAAGCTCCTTAAATTGAAAATCAGAGTCACTTGCCATACAGAAAAATCAACTACAAAAATAAGAACCATGGAAATAGGAAGTGTTACCAAATTGTAGCCAGATTCTCTGAGCTTTATGTTTGGCCTCCCCAGATTAAAAGGAGGGAAAAGTAAATGGAAGAAATAAGTGAAAATGAAAGAAAGATGGTAAAGTCTTCCTAGTATCAAACAAAGATGTCCTTCTTACAA
This sequence comes from Loris lydekkerianus, assembly GCA_963574355.1. Classification (NCBI taxonomy): domain Eukaryota; kingdom Metazoa; phylum Chordata; class Mammalia; order Primates; family Lorisidae; genus Loris; species Loris lydekkerianus. The sequence goes on from CAUYPK010028975.1 coordinate 4,346, forward strand.
AACAGGCATGGGAAAAGAATTGGGAAGAGAGTGGTGTGCTCACCAAGTGCTTCTTTGTGTTTTTACTGTCTGGCTTGGAGCATCAAAAATCACCTTACCTTCCACCTGAACAGCAAGCAATTTGTCATAAGGGACTGATGTTCTCACATTTTCCTTATCCATTTCATTTTCTTGAAAAATACCATTGAAGAGAATCATGCCTGTATTCAGCCAGCGTTTAATGTCCCTTCTGATGAGCTAGCACCCACTGGACATAGGAGGCCCGTGTCAGAGGCCCAGGCAAGTGTGGGTAGAATAACCAGTACCAGCACCTTGCAGCCAGTGGAATCAGAAGGCAGGCGTCTGCTTGCCTTTCCTACCTAAAAGCAATGACTAAAGAAGGTTGGCAGCCCAAGGACTCAGGGAAACGAGCAAAGAACATGAGTACAGAAGTCATGGTGGTAAGAACAGACTCTCAGATGGCACTCACAATGTGCCAGCTGCTTTCCATGTAATTTATTTGATTCCTAAGCAGCCACGTGAGCTCAGTACTGTTACTTCCCTTTGCAGATGAGGACACTAAGGTGTAGAGAAGTTAAAGACTCACCTGACATCACACGGCTATAGCAGGATTCACCCCTAGAATTTGTGGTCCTTGCTGCTACACAACTAGCCAGCCCTGGCACATAGAGGGTAACACTCCCTAAGTAAGGACTAGCATTTCATGAAGGCTGTGTGTGTGCTTGTGTATACATGTGAGTGACAGTGTGTGTGTACTTCACACTGCTATGAGCTGCACAACCTTTAGTTTATTCCTCAGAACTATCCTTTGGGGTTACTATAGGCATCTACCCTTAACTGTGGTACTGAATATCTAGTTCCTGATAATCACATATTCCTGATAATCACATAACTAAAAGAGCTACTGAAGAGTCTAATTTCTTTTCTTTTAAAAAAGAAAAATGGCAGGGCATTATGCTGCAAATTCCCAATCAATTTCCCTCAATTTTTCAAGCTCAGTAAAATATATAAGAAAAAAGTCGTGTTAGGGTATAAATGCTTAGAATAATTTCCTGATCACTGTATAAGTATTTGGTTGTCACCTGTTGCCAAACAGTTGTTTTGCATGCAGTCATACTGATGACTCATGTAGTGCCAGCAGTATCCCACATGATCGGTCTCAAAACATCTACCCCTGGTTCTGACATCCAACCAATTGTATTTGGAATTTAATTTCAGACTTCATCCATATGTCGTTGTGTTAAAATCCTGTTGTGTTTGAGGATTGCAAATAATTATGTGTATTTTTCTATATAAAAACACAAAACAAAACCTTTTTACAAAGATTGGATTGTTGGAAACCAATAAACTTTCCATTGGGGGAATGTTGATGAGTACCTCTCCCATGAAGAGAATCCCCATTTTACAGATGAGAATACTGAGGATTAACTAGATGAAACAGAGCAGGGATTCATACTCCAAAGTTCTCTTATTTCTGAGCCTTCACTCTTAACTACTCTGCTGTAGTATTGTCATCATTTTAATGTCACAATGGCTTCATTAGAATACTAGGGTTGTTTTTGTCACTGTTGCTGCTATTATTATTATTATTATCATTATTATCTGACATTTACTTACCATTCATTATGTCCCAGGTACTGTACTAGGTACTCAACATATATTGTTTCATTTAAACTTCTCACATCAACCTCCAATAGGGCTTTATTATCCCCCAATTTACAAATAAGAAAACTGAGACTTAGGTTTTGGATCTCGTCCACTGGACACAACTTGTTTAAATAATTTAACCAGCACCAAGCCTTTACCGAATTCCTACTATGTGCTCATCTGCATACCAGGGTTATTTTGTGCTTTAAAATTGACATGGTATATTATTGAACAAGGAACTTCATAATAGTAGGATTTGGTTCATGGCTGTGCTTCAAAGACATTACGTATTTTACTATTTCATATTTCAATTTTCTTTCTATAATAAAACCATGCAATTGTATCATGACCTTTGTCTCACCCTAAATAATATGGTATAACTTATATTTTATACATTTATTCAGATATACATATGTGTTGTTGCTAAGTTTGAGTGAGTCTGAGGTCAGAGGACCCAGTGATTGATGTTGTCCCAGAAAGTAGAATTCTTGTGATGCATAAATGATAGCTGATCAAGCCAACACAACTGCTTGAGGAATTATAGCTTATAGGGTTGCTTGGCAGATGAAATCACTTGACTAATTAGAAAATAATGCATGATGCTGTGCCTAGAAAAATCACAGAGCAGCAGGAGCAGAACTGTACTCTGAGTTGCTGTGAGCTGCCAGTCACAATATTGAGCTTGTGCCTTATTTTCTTGGTCTTCCCCCCACCCCCCCTTATTCCTACAGCCCAAAAATTGAAACAGACCCTGGAGCCTTGTGATACTGAATATCCGGCATTTGTCTCTGAGCGCACCATCAAGGAGACCACGGGGAACATTGCTTGTGAAGACTGCTCCAAGTAAGCCAGCCCTACTCAATCCCCTCCCCTCCACCTTTCTGCAGAGTACAGAACTTTCCCAGATGGATCAGTGCGATGACATGATAATATGCATGCAATTACACTGAGAGCAGAGAGGCAGACATGGCTGCCCTCTTGCATAAGGAAGCACTTCTATCAGCTTGTAAGAAATATCACTTGGTTTTGCCAGGTCATTGGGAAGTATTTAGAATGCACGAAAATAGCAGACTTTTAGTCCAATTTGATGTTTTGATGAAGTCCTAATTGGTGTTTTTCCAGTTCATAGTTGGCAATTTCAACTAGTTACTTTAGGAATATTCTTAGGTATCATTTTTGAAGGCACCAAGCCTTCACGATCCACCCACAACTGATGTACTGGGGGTGGAGTCTCAGTGGTTTAACATGCGTTTCCTGTAGTTACAAATGAGGCTGAGCCTCTGGTGTTATTGGCCATTTGGAGTTTCTGACCTCTGTATTTTAATTGGAAGTTCCCTATCCAGTGGCTGAATCTATTCTATTGATTTACATGTTCATTCTATTTCTTATATAATTTCTTTACAACGGTATGCATTCTGTTATGGGTTTTCCTATTCCAGGCTGGTCTTGAACTCCTGAGCTCAAGCAGTCCTCCCTCCTCAGCCTTCTGAGTAGATAGGGCTACAGATCCATAAGACATAGTTTTCTTTAATTTTTATTTTAATACAGTGTAATTTATACTTTTATTATCTGTGCATGCTGTGCTTTGCTTGAAAAATTCTCCTGTACCCTAAGATTATCATAATATTCTCTTATATTTTTATTCCCAATACTTCAATGTGTTGCCTTTAAATTAAAAAAATTTAATCCCTCTGGAATTTGTGTGTGTGGCATGAACTAGGGTTCTACTTTGGTCCTTTTCCATATAATCGGCCAGTTAACTCACACTTTTTATTGGAGAATATTCATTTTCACAACAGTTTATCACACCCATGTCATGGGCTTAAGTTCCCATCTATCTGACAGTCTGTTTCCATTAATTATGGTTCATTAATACCCAAGTCAAGACCATGTCTCTTTATTATAGCTTTATAATATGGCTTGGCATTTAGGATAGTAAGTATCTTTTCCTTATGCTTCTTCTGAATTGTCTTGGTTATTCTTGACTTTTTGCTCTTTCATATTAATTTTGGAATCAGTTTGTTCATTTCTGTGAATTCTGATGGGTTTTGATGAAAGTTGCTGTAAGTTATAGGTTGACTTGAAGATAATAGCTATTGTTTACAATAAACTCTCAATAAACTGAGTATATCTTTATTTACATGTCTTTTGATATGTCTTTTAATAATGTTTTGTAACTTTATTTATAATATATTTGTATCTAGACAGTCTATAGTTTTTTCTATCATAAATACTATATATTTAAAACTACCTCCCTAATTTGTGATGACTAGCACATGAGAACATCACTGGTTTCTCATATTGGGTATTAAGTCCAACAAATTGCCATTGCTCTTTTAGGTTTAATGGTTTGCATATAGATGCTCTTGGAATTTTTGCATTGATGGTAATATCTTTTGTGAATATTTTCATCATCTCCGTACTTAATTATTGTTTTTTTTTTTTTTTTCTCTTATTGCACTAGACTATAACTATCCACGGTTGCATAGAAGCAGTGAGATTAGGCAGCCACGTCTCATTCCTGATTTAAAGGAAGCACTCCTAATAATTACATGTTAAACATGATGCTAGCTAAAGGGTATTTTTTATTGCAGTAAAATATAAAGAATATAAACCTTACCATTTTAAAACATATAATTTAAGTGCATTAAGTACATTCACAGTGCTATGCAACCATTGCTATTTCCAGAATTGCTGTAAGTTTTTGGAATTTAACCATTTGTTAGATTTTAAAAAAGTTGTACAGGGGTTTTTATTGCTATTTTTATGGCTTAAAACCTGTATGGATGTTGAATTTTATTAAAATTTTTTTTCTACATCCATTACTAATTTGTTAATATGAGATATGACATATATTTTTTAATTTTAATTATAAAAAATATACACTGTAAGTATCTTTCATAGTAGATAGGTTTTAGAATGTGAAAACGTATTTGCTTTTCCAGGGGAACCTTTATTGTCATGATTACAAAAAAGTGTAAAAACATATTAAACACATTGCTAAATTCATTTTTCTCACACTATACTATGAATTTTCTTTTATCTATGCTTGAAAAAGAGAGTGGCTGTGTTTTTCCTTTCCTGTACTGTCATTTGGCTTTCCTGTTAAGGTTCCTTTTTTGTCACAAAATTACTTGAAGATGTCTCTCTTTAACATTAGTTCCATTTCATGGAAGAGGGAATAATGGTATCTGTTTCTCCTAGGTTTGGTAAAACCCATAAAAGTTATTAGTGACTAATGAGATTTGGGTGTGCGTGTAAATTTACAACTACTAAATTAGTTTCTTTTGTGGCTATCTCTGAATTTTCTATTTCTTTTTGAAGTAATTTTGTTTATTTCTTAGAGAATTGAGTACATCATCTTGCTTTTCAAGTTTATTGCATACATTTATTAATAGTGTTCTCTTTTGATTAAAAAGGCTATTATATTTGTGATAGTTTGTCCCTTTTAAATGTTTTTCGTTGACTTTCTTTCCCTCTCGCTCTCTCTCCTTCCTTCACTCTGTCTCTGCTTCCTCATACTGCCAGAGATATGTTTGTTTTGTCTTTCTTCTACGTTTTGGGGGTTTACTCTCTTTTTTATTTTCTAACATTTTGTGCTTAATGCTTAGCTATTCAGCTTTATTTTCTGTCTACAGGTATAGCTATGTGCATATAGGTAAGCTTCTCTCTGTATTCCAGTGCACCTCTATAAATTTAAAGTGTAGGGCTTTGTTTGTTATTCAGGTGTAACGATTTTCTAATTTTTACCATTTTTTAATCTATAAATTCTTTGCATTTTAAAATTTCCTGATATATGTTGATAAATCCATTCTTATTTACATCTGATAAATGGCCTTGTGCTCTGTATAACACATCTTGTTAAGTATATGTGGAAATTTTGTATTCTGTCTAGTACTTGTCTATGTATTTTAGAATCAAGTTACATTCTGTCAGAGCTGAGTAGAGGGATCATATTAGTTTAGTATGTTAATTGTGTTTCAAACCTTCCTTTTTTATTCATTCTATTTTAGATGTCAATTAATCTCTCATCAGGATTACAGAGTTTTCAACTCCTACATACCATGAAATTCATTTTGCTTTCTACATTTTGAAGTTATATTATTATGGGCGTTCTGATTCAAGACTATTATGGCTTTCTCATAAATCCTTCCTTTTATCACTGTGTAACAACCCTTCTTCCTACCTGAAAATCCTTTATGCTCTAATGTCTATTTGGTTTGCTAATAGCATAGGTACATTAGCTCTTTGGGAGGGGGAGTAATATTTCTTAGGCATATTTCCTCCTTCCTTCTATTTTCAACCTTTGTCACTTTGTTCTAGGATTTTGTTTTAGAAATAGAATATAGCTGTATTTGAAATTTTATTATGTCTATTATCTGGTAGATTTAATCTTTTAAAATTTACTGTGCTTACTGACAAGTCTGGATTCTTTCTGCCATCATTTTATATGCTTTGTATTTCCCTTGTGTTTTCTTCTCTTCTTAGTCTCCTGTTGGATTGAGTTTTCTCTAATCCCTTTTCTCTTACTGGTATGTAAAGTATACATTGTATTCTTGTAGTCTTTTTAACATGTTTCAATTGGTGAGGAACTCCTCCCTCCTCCGGAACAAAGCTCCGGACCCTTTAATGTGGATTACTTCCCATCTCTTTCATACAATATTTTATGACAGCATAGTTCTGGGTTTTTAACTCAGTCAATTATCATTGTGTTACTGCCTACATACTTAGCTACTTTTTTTTTCCAGTGTTCTCATTGTGGATTTTTTTTTAAAAAACCATTACTTTTTTTTTTTTTTTTCTTAGCAATACCTTAGAAGTTTTTCTAAGAATGATCTGGGAGGGATAAATTCTCTCATTCTTTGCCTTATTTAACTTGATATTACTCTGTGGAACTAACTCTATAGCATATGAAATTGAGACTTTTGAAGGTATCATTCCATTATTTTCTGACGTTTAGCTATGCACCTTTGTAAGTAGCCTGGCATTTTCCCCTGCTTTGGTGGCTTTTACAGTGTTCATTCTCTTGGGAATGTTCTGAAATTTCACTGAAGTGATTCTATATATAAGTTTATCTCTATTGTTTATATGCTTTTTTCTTAATAATTTCTTTAAACGCATATGATAGTTCACTAATCTTTTTTGATAATGTCTAGTTTGTTGCTTTGAAAATACATTGAGTTTTTAATATAGATGACTTTCTAGAAGTTTTGTTTGCTTTTTTAAAAAAAAATACATTTTCCTTTTATATGCAGTTTTATTCTGAGGTTCTCTACTGAATTAAAAAATTCTTTTAAAAATGTTCCAGTAGTTTCAGTTTGGTGGCATCATTATTTTTAATCTATCTGCTTTCTTTCCTAATAGATCATTTGCTCATATATTCTGTCATTTTTTACTGTAGACTGATCTTTCCTATGAAGTATTTTTCTGGGAATAGAAAGGAGTTTGAGTTTCTCTTCATAACATATTTGCATTTGGGCTTCTATCACATATTCTATTAGTATTGACTGGGAGTAATTCTATAATTTTTTTGTATTGGGGAATTTCTGCACCATATAATTACAGTAAATATTTTTCTCAGCAGCATGTAGTTTAGGCTTGATGTTCGATTTCTCATAGGCAATCCTGTTTTTCCTATTTAGAGCTTCAGAGAGTACCAGATTATCAGTTTTTTATATTTAGCAGTAAATTTAAGAGTTAGCTTTCTGTATTTTATAAGCTCTTGTGTATTTAAATGTGTTTGTGTTATTTTACTATTTCATCTCATGTATCTGAGTGTGTGAAGCAAGATTGCTTTCACATTGGCCCATGTTGGAGTTTACTCTTCTGACTGGGGACTTAGAGCCCCCCACCCCAAAAGGACTGACGTATAGCGGGATAGAGCAGGAACCATGGAGACAGGGAGTTCAGAATGAGAGTCCTAACTCCAGGATCCTGCTCTCACCTTCTGCAAAAACTTAACTCTTTAAAGCTCAGCTCCTCCCTGGGGAATTTGAGGGATAGTAATAGGAAGTAATAGGGATAGTAATAGGGATAGTAATAGGAAGTAATAGGGATAGTAATAGGGATAGTAATAGGAAGTAATAGGGATAGTAATAGGAAGTAATAGGAAGTAATAGGGATAGTAATAGGAAGTAATAGGGATAGTAATAGGAAGTAATAGGGATAGTAATAGGGATAGTAATAGGAAGTAATAGGGATAGTAATAGGAAGTAATAGGGATAGTAATAGGGATAGTAATAGGAAGTAATAGGAAGTAATGGGGATAGTAATAGGAAGTAATAGGGATAGTAATAGGGATAGTAATAGGGATAGTAATAGGAAGTAATAGGGATAGTAATAGGAAGCAGAGCAGGGGCTGGTTGTTGTGAATTTAGGGTGATGCCTAGAACAGAGTAAACACTTAGTGGTTGGCCACATTTAATACACACATAACACTATGGACTGTGGGTTGGTGTGCCTCCCAAATGCGTATGTCAGAACCTAACCCCTGATGTCAGTCTCTGTCCTCATGAAGAGGAGGCTTGAAGGAGCCTGTTTGCCCCTTCTACCATGTGAGGACACAGCTGGAAGGTTCCATCTGTGAATCACAAAATGAGCCCTCACCAGACACTGAATCCAGGGGGCCTCAATTTTAGAATACCCAGCCTGCTGAACTATAAGCAACAAACACATTTCTGTTATTTATAAATTACCCAGTCTAACATATTTTGTTATAGCAGCCTGAATGGACTGAAACCCATAACATCGTGTGTGTGTGTGTGTGTGTGTGTGTGTGTATTGTTTATAACCCCCATACATCATGCAGTTAAAAGGAGGATATTGCTTTTCATGGTCTAATGTTACTGTGCTACTGTAGAATTCCCATCAATAAAGGTATAACAAAACTGTATCTCAGATAATCACAGGTCATGTATGATTAAAGTTGTTGATAATTTATGGTGCTGAGGTTTCAGAACTTCTTTGACCAATGGATATTATACCCCCAAACATCATAACTATAAAGGTGAGGTGGTCGATATTTCTAAGTGAGTGATAGGCAATGATACATAGTAGAGTAAGCTGGGGTTTTTATTTCTATTTTAAGTGAAAAAACAAATGGAGTTAAGACAGGGGATAACCAGTATTTTTCCCTATTAGAAACCAAATATATGAATGTAGTTTGATTAAGGTAAGTGACTGAAGAAGTCTTTCGTTCAATAGCAGTCATAGCATTCCAGCTCTGGTCTAGAAACTGCCCTGGTATGCTGGGAAATAAAAAGGTGTGAAAGATAGAAAGTTGAAGCTGATGGGATTTATATCAGCCATGATTAGTCTGTTTCTGATCTTGAATTCCATGCTGGGTTGAAGACCCACAGAGATTGGGAAATTGAAGAAGGCCTTGCACAGTTTGCGGGCAGCAGTGAAAAGATACTAGAGGCTTTTCAAAGCTTTATTCCACGACCACCACTCAGCAGCCCAGTCACTCACTGCAGAGGTAAAATAGTAAAGACTCAGGTCTGGATAGGGAGGGTGGGGAGGGAAATGTGCCTTTTCTTTCTCTCTTTTACTTTTCTTTTTTTAGTAAATTTTTGGTTGAAGTATAATGCATACAGAAAAGTGTGAATTGCAAGTCTGCACAGCTTGGTTAATTTTCACGAAGTGAACACTCCTATCTAACCAGCACTCATGTTAAGAAGCGAAGTAACATTGCAAGCTCCATTGGAGCCCCTGATACCTCGCCCCTTCTCAGTGCCACCTGCACTTAGCAGAAGATTTCTGACGTATCTTGGTTTCTAACATCATAGATCTTGCCTGTTTCAAATCACCAATTAGTAAGGTGGTAATTTAGTTAATAAGATGTGAGGGCTGATGTATTAAATGACCTTGAAGGAGGTCTCTAAAGAATTAGCTCAGAAAACAAAATAGTGCCTAAGGGAAAAAAAAAAAATTAAATATAGCTCAGGACTTAAGTAAACATTATTTTGATCATTTGGGTTACACTTGAGGAAAAAAGACTTAAGTAAACATTCTTTGGTCACTGGGCTACATCTGAGGATGCAGCCATGAATGAGACACGTGGGATTCCTGCCCTCAATGGAGTTTGCAGCCCGTAACCCGGTGATTCCAATACTCCATGGTTAGTGCCATGAGTAGGGAGTAAATGCCTCACAGAAGCACAGAAGGGAGGCTGGCTGATCAAGAAAGGCTCCCTGGAAGAAATGGCACCTGAGGCAAGACCGCCAGGATGAGAGGATCAAGGTAAACATATCCAGGCAGACAGAAGAGCATGATGGAGCTGAGAGAAAGCGTAGCATCTAGAACATAGTCCTGCAGGTGGGGAGAGATGAGAAAGGAAACGATCCCAGGCCAAGGAATGTTGCCCTTTGGCTCCCATCAAAGAAAAGTGTCTTTTAAAGGACTTCAAATGCCCTGAAACCAGTATGGAATAAAAAGGTTTTAAGGAAGGGAGAAAAAAAATGATCAGATTCCAGATGATGAGAGAAATAACAATAGCAGTGAAAAGGGTGGCCTCTTGAACTAGAAACTCCTGATTCGTATGGGACAATTGGGCTGGCCACAGTGGCTCACACCTGTAATCCTGCATTCTGGGAGCTCAGGGGGGAGGATTTCTTGAACTCAGGAGTTCAAGACCAGCCTAAGCGAAAGTTAGGCCTTGTCTCTACAAAAAATAGAAAAATTAGCTGGGCCTGCTGGGATGGGCAGGTAGTTCAAGCTACTCAGGAGACTGAGGCAGGAGGATGTCTTGAGCCCAAGAGTCTAAGGTAGTGAGTTATAATGATGCCACTGCACTCTAGTGAGGGTGACAGAGTGAGACTTCGTCTCAAAACAAATAGGCCATTTGCCAGCCTTCTCCCCATCCCCTAGTATATATTATACACACAGATCCTGGCAGGGCAAAAAACTCATTTATTTCTCTTCCTCCTCTTCTTTTTAGGGATTAGAAAGTGATAGATCAATTTAGTCATTACTTAGATGAGAAATCAATTTAAGATTAGTTTCATTTCTATCCAAAATCTTTGTGAAAATTTATTATAATATTACCATATAATATTCTTTTAACAGAAAAAAAAAAAGATTCTTGGTTGGTCTCTTTGGGCACTTTTTAAAAATTGAACCATTTTATTATTGTTTTTTGCTTATCCCTTTCTGTTCTTTCTTGCTCGATTTTATGAAATTGAATTTATTAGAAGATGCAGCTGAGTATTTATCCAAGTACTTACAACGTTATTATTTTTCATTTTGTATGGTCTTCATACTCTTGGAATGCAAAATATTAAGGAGGAAAATAATAGTATTTGGTTATTGTCTTCTTGATGGCCCATAGATACTTCAGTACAGAGGCCAACATGATTGGTGGCATCCAGAAAGCTACATCTCACAGGTGCTTTATATCTAATTTACATAGAAATTTGTCAACCTTTGCTTGGAAAGAGTGAAACTTTTCACATCTAGTTCTATAAAGACAGTTACTAATTTTTGACCGACTTTGTAGGTAACTTCAGGTCAGGGGCAATGACATTCAAAAATAACACAATTCTACAGCATTTGGCGAGGAGGGAGCTGGAAACTGAGTTTGGTGAAAATTATAGTATTTCAGAAATTACGCACTAAGATCTTTTTCATAGAAAAACATCTCGCCTTCCGCAATGGAACGTACAAAACTGTGTCCGTTACAAACCAGTCTCAAGGCAGGGATTACTTTCCTTCACAAGTGATGGCAAACCATAATGTAACAATCCCAAAGAACTGTGTACTTCCCACAGGAACATGCTTTAGCTGCAGTTTGCTCTCGAACTGTCATTAATAGTCTGTCCATCACTTAGAAGGATCCGATGACCCTGGTGTATAAACACTTTGCTGGAACTCAGGAAACCATGTCAGGTGGTTCCAGCCATATAGTGCTAGTCCCTTTGGTCTTCAAAGACGTTTGAAGGCTAAAGTTGGGCTGCTCCCAACTCCATTCATGTGTCCTGTTTCCAGAATCACGAGGTGGTTTTATATGGAAAACACATCAAGAGGTGACTCAGTTGCTCTAAATAGAAACCTAAAAATTGGCAACTCCAAAATGAACATTTATCTGTCTATAGCATAAACAGATATATTATAACATAGGCCGACAGCATAAAATGTTTTAAAAAGGATCTTCAAAAATATAGGGTTTATTAAGAATGCAGGAGCCTAAAAGAAAATAAGAATTTACATAAGAATGTCATTAGGGTTGGTGGTTTGGCTACTCTAACCAATAATTTTCGTCATTCAATATCCCACTGATTATTAAATTAATCTGTTATTCAAACAGCAATCAAAAACAACTCAGCCCATATTTTCTGGGCATTTGTGACTGTCAACAAGTTGAACAAAACTGGAGATCTAAAAAGAATGTCATGTCTTACTATTTTCCGGGATGTTTCTTTCTCTTTTAATACCCTCCCACCATATACCCTTAACCAAGAAAGGGATCCACAAAGATTTCCTTGGAATGAAAATCAATTACAAAGTTAAATACAGCCTATTAAGAAAACTTTTTAAATAAAAATAAAATTTTAAACGTGTCACATTTTCAGGACCAGAGCTTTAAAAGTCTTGTCACATTTCAAAGATGGGAAGCTATTAATTCCTAAGGTAAATTAGAGGGTTTTTTTTTGTTGGTGGTGGTATGTGCTCCCCCCCTTTTTTCTTTTTGGTCATACCACTCATCACTTTTAATAAAAATTATGTTGCCAATCGGTTTCACTTTGACGTCTGTACACAAGCTTTGCTCGTCTTCCTGGACACCCCCAAAGCTGTGGCTACCCTTTTCTTCTCTCATCAACTTCTCCCCACGCGTCTTTCATTTATCTGCTAAGTCAAAAGAAAGTAATTGGTCTGGAAGCTGTGCTGACATGTTTCGTGGGCTACAGTTCAGAGAACGATAGTTCAGGGATTCCATTTTCCTACAAACGACTCCAATTTCCTGTTGGGTCTCAAGCTGGGTGGGCAATTTACCACAAGTCTTCAGACTATTTTCAGTGAGTGCATTGCAGGTGTTTCTACCAAGGACACCTTCTGAAAATGATCTGTAAAATGGATTCATTGCACAACGGGGAGATGGCATTTTCCTTGAGTAAAGGTTGAGAGAATGGGACTGAACAGGAGTCTGGGATACCATCCTTAATAGTGTAAAGATCTTAATGCGTTATTTAGATGTTCTGAGACTCAGTTTGTTCATCTGCATCAAGGACATGATAAAAATTAATCTGTTCCTCATTGGGTTAAAAAAATGAACATAACCCTCATACTTAGCACAGTGCCTAGCATAGAGTAAAACTTCGTACATGACAGATATTTTTACTGAGAACAATCCACAAACCGGTCTGTGTTGACAGGGATACAGGAAAACCACAGAACTCCCTTCTTCCAGATTTCTCAGCCTGGAAGGTAAAACATAGTTTCAATCAGAAAAAGTAGATGGTGAGGTTTTTGCCTCAATGAAACTGTCCTAGATACAGTAGCTCTTGGATTTTTGCTGATTCCTGGGTCTACTTGATTCTTGGTTCAGAAAAAAAACTGGAAGTTCTGAATCTGGGTCTATACATATTCAATAATGATCAGATACATCAAGCTACAAGTTAGATACAGACTTTGCCAGTGGGAGTACTTTAGTGTCTTGAATAATGTAAATGTTAAAATTTAATAGTTTTAACCACTTCATTTGCAAGTGCATGTTCATTTGTTGAAATATTTTTGTATCTCCTGCACTATGGATTTTTACCCAACTACTGTACTCAATCTTTGTTTAAAACATGTAAGTAAGTGTGATTCAGCTTCCCCTGAAATAATCAGTGGGCTTTTCAAATGGGCTCAGTTTAATTTCTAAACAAGTCAACTTTCTATTCTAAGGGAGAGTAACACCGGTGGTCAGATTCTTCCATTTGGAGATTGAGGGCTGTGCATTTTATTTTCCTCCCAGTTTTCCCTTGATACCTTTTACTTCCTTGTACCTTGCCATCTTGGGTGGTAATGTGCAAAGCTGTGAATTACTCAGTCAAAATAGTTACTGCTCTGAATGTTATATTGTCATGCTTGAGTTACAGCAGAGGAAAACAAACCTCCTCCTCCACCCTGCATTTTGCGCTTCCTGTTCTGCATCTCAGAAACGTGGTAGGAGTAACTTCTGGTTCCTAAAACAATTTCTTCCCATTACAAAACATTGAAAGCATGACTCTATCAAATTCAAAAGTTTTGAACAATTCACCCTGTGATACATGCCTTCATTTTACATTATCTGTATCAGGCCAGGTGTGAATAATTCCATGCCAGCTGTTAGAATGGACAACCTAATTAGTGCTATATGTTTGTGGCTGCTGAAACGTCTTGCCTTTAAATTTTTTAAAAGGACGGGAGGTGGTAAATGCTTATCTTGGTAACTTTATTTTGAATTGTTGAAATAGAGCCATAAGAGTGCAAAATGTGTTCCAAAGGCATTATGATAATTGGGATTAAAACCTCAGGTCAGTTTTTCTACCTTCAGAATCTCAGATCAGTGAAGCACTTTATTAGGGGCAGGGCTTCTCTGATCCTCTTTATCAGCTATGCAAAGGAAAAAGGTGCCCTGTCTCCAGGCTCAAGGATGATTACAACTTTGAGGATCCAGATAGAATGGACGTGGTTGTTTAGGTGTTGCTATCTTTACTTGCTCTTTGATAAGTGGTGTTTGGAGAATTTTTAATACAGGAAATGTTGTAAATTACTGTTTTGCCTCCCAAGTCCATGATGCAAAATGAGAGGGGCACATGCCTATAATGACTAGGCAGGTCTCTACCTGAAGTGAATTAGTCGCACAAACAATTTCCCATTTGTACATTTCTTAATGTGTGGGAGAGAGGGTGGGAGCGCATGTAAGTTCGGCTGGGCTCACAGCACAGTCAGGCTTCCTCTTCCACGCCAGTGGGTAGGAGACCCGCAGAGCCAAGGGGTATTTTTAGAGTGTTTATTTGCATGTGAAGTCGAGGAGCCCAGAGCTGGGTCCACACTGCTGGCGTTGGCCAGCGCTGCTTCTGCGGTGCTTTGTCTCCACCTCGGTGGTGGTTCATGCTGTGACTCCTGCCGTCCCTACCTCAAAGGGCAGTCTGTGCTCCCCTCAGTCTGCCCACTACTGCACCTGAAGTGGCTTAGCAAGCTGCCAAAACTCTATAGATGTGTGTTTATAAACTCTCCAGCTTGCCCTCCATTTGTTTGGCTTGGAAAGAGTTTATATATTCCTATGGGTATTAAAAACTCATCTGATGTGTTAAAGGAGCTAAAACGATCAAAGTAGAAATGCTGCTCAAATTGCAGCACATCGGACATAGACATAAAATTTCTAGGTGCAAACCACTTTTTCAAGGGACATTCTGCATACTCAAGAAGGAAATTTATTTTGTAATGATCACCTTTTCTTCGGGACTTGAATTTTTTCTTTTGCCTGCAGCGATCCTCATTCTGACCTTTTTGAGCCTCTCTCATGATTTCGACAAGACCACTTGGCAACCTAGGGAGGAAATGGTCATTAATTTTAATATGTTTTTCATACTGAGGAAGATATAGTCCAGGGACCTTAACAAACACATCAGCCACTGGCTAATGACCAAGGTTCTTAATGCATTTGAAATAAAATTGGGTGGAGAGAGTATGAGATGAGAATCAGAATCACCCATGATCCACAGTAATTAGAGGTGTAGATGATCAAAGTCAGAAGGGAGAAATTATCAGGCTAGAATCATTATGTCAGATGCTTCCCAAACAAAAACACTCCTATACTGACTTTTAGAAAACAAATTATATACTTCATGAGTGATTCCATTTCTATTGAAGTAAATTGCCCCGGCAACCTTGGATTATTTCAGTAGATCTAAGCCTATGTGAGAATTCATATATGATTACTGTTTATTTCATGCCTAGTCTTTGCCAAGAGCTTCATGTACATTTCCACATTTATTTTATGTCTTTTTTTTTTTTTTTTTTTTTTTTTTTTTTTTAAAAAAAAATTAAAACAAGAGGAACAAGAGTAACACGGGGCATATGCCCCCCGACAAAAAATGCCAAAGGTCACATCCAGTTAAC
>CAUYPK010028976.1:0-44857 GCA_963574355.1 Loris lydekkerianus
TTTCCATCTTTCTTTAAGGCTGCATAGTATTCCATGGTATACATGTACCACAATTTGCTAGTCCATTCGTGGGTCGATGGGCACTTGGGCGTCTTCCATGACTTAGCAATTATGAATTGGCCTGCAATAAACATTCTGGTACAATTTTTATAGATAGGATCTTGTTCTGGCTCAGGCTGGTCTCAAACTCCTGAACATAAGGGATCCTCCAGCCTCAGCCCCCCAGAGTGCTGGGATTACAGGCATGAGCCACCAAGCCCAGCAGTGACAAGAGGGCTTTAAGGAGACTGCCCTGAGCCGGGCACAGTGGTCACACCTTTAATCCCAGCTCTCTGGGATGCTGAGGCAGTTGACTCCTTTGAGCTCAGGAGTTCCAGACCAGCCTGAGAGAGAGCCAGACTCCATCTCTACCAAAAACAGTCCCAGCTAATCAGGAGGTTGAGGCAGGAGGATCGCTTGAGCCCAGGAGTTTGAGGTTGCTCTGAGCTGTGATGCCAGGGTATTCTAGCCTGGGGCAACTGTCTCCAAAAAAAAAAAAAAAAAGAATAAATAAATAAATTAAATAGAAGCCTACCCCAATATCTTCAGATGGGAATGTTTGAGTGGTTTGTGTTCAAAAATCCCAAATAGCCTGGGAAATGCATTTTACCCATTTCTATTTTTTTTCCCTCCCCGTACTTTATTTTATTTATTGTTTATTTTATTTTTCATTTTATTTCTGAATATTACAGGGATATGCACATATTAGTCACATAGTTTGAAGCATAAAAACAAAAAGACACTTGAACTCAGCTATTTCTTAACACACGTGTTCCCAAGGGCAGGGTATGAGCAGGGATTTCCAGAGTGGTTGTCCGATCATGTCTTTTTTTGTTGTTGTTTCAGATTTAATGATAGTACAAAGAATTAGGTTACACTGATTGCTTTTGTTAGGTTAAGTCCCTCTTATAATTGTATCCGGCCCCCAAGCAGTGTAGCGTATTAAAAAAGATGGAGAGTTTCCATGTTTTGTATTAACCTGGATGGAGGTGGAACACATTCTTCTTAGAAAAGCATCATGAGAATGGAGAAGCAAGAATTCAAAGTACTCAATTCTAATAGGAAGCCAATGGACAGTCTGATATGTACATGTGTCTTTAAATAAAATTTTGGGAAAAAAACACAATTAAGCTGCTTATCTTTTAGACATAATTGTGGCATGGGACGGCACCTGTGGCTCAAAGGAGTAGGGCGCCAGCCTCATATACTGGAGGTGGCAGGTTCAAACCCAGTCCTGGCCAAAAAATGCAAAAAAAAAAAAAAAAAAAAAAAGAAAGAAAGAAAGAAAGAAAGAAAAAAGAAAGAATTGTGGTAATATGCACTTCATAGAAGATTTCCCATCCCACCTGTGTTTTGGGGCATAGTAAGCAAGTTTCAGCTGTGCAGAAATCACTCATCTCCAAAGGTCCTTTTATCTCTCAAAACTGAAACTTCCCACTTGTTCGACAAACAACTCTTGGGCCCTGCCTCTTCCCAGCCCTGGCAACCACCCTTCTACTCTGTTGGTGAGGGTACAACTATTCTAGGGAGGTCAGGTGAGTGGACCCTACAGAATTTGTCTTTTAAATTATTCACCTTTTGGCTTGGCGCCTGTAGCACAGTGGTTACAGTGTCAGCCACGTACATCAAGGGTGGCGGGTTCAAACCCAGCCCGGGCCAGCTAAACAACTGCAACAACAACAACAACAACAACAAAAATAGCCAGGCGTGTGGCAGGCGTCTGTAGTCCCAGCTACTTGGGAGGCTGAGGCAAGAGAATTGCTGAAGCCCAAGAGTTAGAGGTTGCTGTGAGCTGGGACGCCACAGCACTCTACTGAGGACAACGTAGTAAGACTTTGTCTCCAGAAAAAAAAAAAAAAAGTTACTCACCTCTTGGGTGTTACGACAAAAATGTTCCCAACAGTGTTCCTGGGGATGGTGGGGGGGTCTCTCTCTCTCTCATCTGTCTCTCTCCCCTCAGTTTTTGTCACCATAACTACACTGGGCTATAAATTTCCAGGAATAATTTATAATTTACTATTCTACCCCTTCAAATTTTATTATTATCATTACTTTTTTACTGTTTGGAATTCATTGAGGATACAAAGACTTAGGTTACACTGATTGCATTTGTTAAAGTCCCTCTTATAATCGTGTTTCACCCCCAAGAGGTGTGCCAGACACGGGGACCCCCAGCCTCTTCCCTGCTTCCCTGCTCCCTCATTCCCCACTCCCCACCTTGTATTAGGTCATCTATCAGCTTCATATTAGAATCGAGTCCATAGGATTCATGCTTCTCCATTCTTGTGATGCTTTACTAAGAATAACGTGTTCCACCTCCATCCAGGTTAATACAAAAGGTGTAAAGTCTCCATCTTTTTAATGGCTGAATAGTATTCCATGGTGTAGATATACCACAGCCTGTTAATCCATTCCCAGGTTGGTGGGCATTTAGGCTGTTTCCACATTTTGGTGATTGCAAATTAAGCTGCGATAAACAGTCTAGTGCAAATGTCCTTAGGACAAAAGGATTTTTTTTTTTTTTTCCTTCTGGGCAAATGCCTAATCATGGGATTGCAGGGTCAAATGGGAGGTCTAGTTTGAGTTCAAATTTTCAAATGAGTTCACAATGTCCGGTAAAGTCCACAGATGCTTTCTGAGGGACCACTGTGGGTAAAAATTTTGGTGACCTGCATCCTTTTCACAGAGGAGCTGATATTCAAAGATGGGGACTGGGAAAGCCAGCATAAGGTGGCATTTGTTGGTGGACATGTCACCAGCAGGGAGGCTAATGACGGGTAGAAGGAAAGCTCAGGATGGTGGGTAATTCCTAGACACATGGGTGTATTTCGCACTGAATAGAACAAAACCCCAATCTCCTGTCAACCCAGAAATCCTCCCTGCAATGGTAGACAAATGAGAAAAACAATTTTCTTAGTGAATGAGTGTCACAAAGGGAAAAACAGCTTCCTAACACCCTTCTGGGCTATGAATTAAACTGGTGTTAACCAGATTAACAGCTGAAAAACTATTTTCCTTATACGCATGCTACGTGAGACTCACACAAACATAGGAGGCTCAGAGATGATTGAAGTTTATAAATCATCCTGAATTAACAGGAAAAAAAATAGAAATAGCTTCTAAGGGGTGCAGATAAGTTTGGGGAAGGCCAGGGGAGGAATTATATGGTGAATAAAGAGTGCCTTGCTAAGGCACGCCCTCTCAGGAAAAAGTTGTCTCAAGCAGACCTCTTTCTGACTCAGATAATTTCACTAAGGTGGTTGCCTTTATAGATGTAAATTTCCTTTGTAAAAGGATAGCTTTTCACTCTGTCTGTAGTGTCTCAGAATAACCACCTCAAAACGTCTCAGAAAAGTCTATTTGGGGAGTGGCATATTTTGGTCTGCCATGGTTATTTTGGGTGGTGTATTCATTGGGTGTTATGCAGTCATATTTTGGGGGTGCTATGTCCTACACTCCGACGTGGATGTCACACCAGAATGGGGCTCACATCACAGGTGACCCACTACAGAGGTCACAGCCACAGATAAACAAGTAACTGGTCCTTATATAAAGGGCTCATCAGCCCACTTGTTCTGTGCAGTCATTCTAAATTCAGCTGGTAAGTCCAATGGCAATTTATATCAACTAGTGAGCTTTATCCTAAATAGAAATAAATTTCTCTGGCCAGCCCAAGTGGCTCACACCTATAATCCCAGCAGTCTGGGAGGCCGAGGCAGGTCGATTGCTTCAGCTCAGGAGTTTGAGACCAGCCTGAGAAAGAGTGAGACCCCTGTCTCTAACCACCCCCACCACACCAAAAATTAGCCAGGGGTTGTGGCTGGCACCTGTACTCTCAACTACTTGGGAGGCTGAGGCAGGAGGATCCCTGGAGCCCAGGAGTTGGAGTCTACAGTGAGCTAGGCTGAGGCCACAGCATTCTAGCCTGGAGTGCAGAATAAGACTACGTCAAGAAAAACAAAACAAAACAAACCAACCCCCCCCACACACTTTCTATCTTTATGAAAGAAGGTTTACAATGGTTTATAATGTGAAGCTGGGGTGTGGGGTGTCATCTCCCCTGAGATGTACAACATGGTCTCAGATCCTGAAGAAAGACATTCCTAAGTTCTAATTCTGTCCAAAGGCATTTAACTTTTGAAAGGATTCACATACTTTTCTCAGTGAGGGAGGGAAAACTCATAATTACAAGTTTTCTAAAGTCAATCCGCTAACAGAACGGATGGGAAAGTCTTTTCCCCCCTTATTTTCAACACGAAGAATTAATGTTGATTTGTTAATTTGTTGATTTGCCAGACCCAGAGCAGGGCTGAGCACAGGTAGGTGAGTCCTAGCTGGCCCCTAACCCCGTGCAAATAACTTACTGAAATCTTGAGCTCTTTTTAGGGTCCAATTGTTAGAAGGGGCCTTTGCACAGTCTAAAAATATTTTATAGGGTTGGTGTGAAACCCTTCAAATCTTGCCTCCCATCCGCACCCAGTGGTGAGGCTGAGAACCCCAACAACACTCTCTAATTTCTCGCCCAAGCCACTGTGGCTATTCTTCTCTCAGCAGAAATGGCTGAGTCCTCCAAGGGCAGTTAGCAGAGATCCACCTCACTTCCGTTTCTTTTTTGTTTTTAAAGACACAGTGAATTTTATCCTGCCGCAGCTGCTGACTCATTGTGATACAGGAAACATCTAACCACAAAACACTTCTGCTTTCTGGCTAGAAAACGGGCGTTATCGATGAGAAATTTCCTGGTGTTCCCTGAACTTTAAAGCTCCCGCCTCTTCCAGAGCATGATGCGCCTTTCCAGGAAGGGATTCATGCATGTTAGTTCCCCTTGTAAAGGTTAGGGCTTTCCAGACCCTGGAACGCCCTAACCGATATCTACACTCCCTACGTCACGGCACTGTGGCTCACACTTAACAGAGTCTACGTTGTGGTCACCTATGTTGTCAACGATGGCCTGCATAGTGGCTGGGCGAGGTGCCTCACGCCTGAAATACCAGCCCTCTGGGAGGCCGAGGGAGGTGCATTGCCTGAGCTCTGGAGTTTGAGACCAGCCTGAGCAAGAGAGAGACCACGTCTCTAAAACTAGCTGGACATTATGGGAGGTGCCTGTAGTCCCAGCTACTCATGTGGCTGAGGCGGGAGGATTGCTTGAGCCCTAGAGTTTGAGGTTGCTGTGAGCTATGGTGCCACGGCATTCTACTGAGGGCAACAAATTAAGACTCTGTATTAAAGAAAAAAAAAAAAAAAAAATGAACAAAAGAAAAACCAAATAGCCCCCTATGTGGACACATCTAAATCTTCCCTTTTGCTACTACCCATCTGTCCTGCCCTTTTGCCAACCCACAAGTCTCTGCCATATGTATGTGTGTAACAGCCCATCTAGCCTATGGCTAGGAGGCGTGAAGAGTTATAAGAAATACCTGTATAGCTCAATAATGGAACACCTTGGTGGAAAGGGCCTGGGGAGGGATATGGCTCTCCTAACAAGCATGAGAGCTCGTGAGATGAGAGCAGTGGTGAATTGGCAGTCTCTACACCTGTGGTGTTGAGAGGCACGAGATCAGCCTTATGTTAGGCGGGAGGAGAAGGCAGTCGGGAGCGTGCGCATTCTATCACGGACCCACCTACTCTGACTCGGTCTCCTCTCCTGCCTGCAGAACGCCAGCTCTGCGTCTCTCTGCTGAAGATAACCAAACTCTGCTAAAGACTAAGATCTATCTTTCTAAGAAGACTGCTTTACTCTCTCTAAGACACACTCTCTCTCTCCTGCGAAAGTAGATAGCCCTCAGGCACCTAAGAGAAATTGTTCCTGAGCAAGGTAGCTTAGCAGTCCGCATCTGGAACCTAGTTAAGCTGGCCTGGGACCTGGCCAGTCCCGGGCCTTGACATAAATGACAGCACCCAGCCTCTGGGTAAGCCTCCTGGGCTCATTTTCACTTGGGTGGACTTAGCTTATTTGCACAGCAGAGCAGCCCTTTGGTCTGGGTGAATAGCGCAGGAAAAGGATCGGTTGGAGGTCTTGGGAAAGGCATTGGTGGGATAGGATATGGGTTTTGGAAAATGATTTGAATTTAAACCACTGAGGAGCCACAGTGAGAGAACACAATTAATCATGGACCAGGAGGTACAGTGTGACCCTATAAAGACCCCACCGCTAAGACACCCAGCCCTGAGACTTTCCCGCAAAAGCTGAGCAAAGACAGCTAGGGCCCCCGGGTGTGCGTCTGCTCACTACTGGGGTGTCTGCAAGAGACTTTCCCATGTTTTGTTCTAGAATTTTTGTGGTTGCATGCCTTACATTTAATCTTTGATCTATTTTTTTTTTTTTTTTTTTTTTTTTTATACAGATTCTCAAGCTCTCACCCTGGGTAGAGTGCCTTGGCATCACGGTGCACAGCAACCTCCAACTCTTGGGCTTAAGTTATTCTTTTGCCTCAGCCTCCCAAGTAGCTGGGACTACAGGTGCCTGCCACAATACCTGGCTATTTTTTTGTTGCAGTTGTCATTGTTGTTTAGCAGGTCTGGGCTGGGTTTGAACCCGCCACCTTCAGTGTATGTGGCCAGTGCCCTACCTACTGAGCTACAGGTGCCGCCTTTGATCTATCTTAATTTTTTTTTTTTTTTTTTTTTTTTTTTTTAGCTAGAGTCTCAAGCTGTTACCCTTGGTAGAGTGCTGTGGCATCACAGCTCATAGCAACCTCAAACTCTTGGTCTTAAGTGATTCTCTTGCCTCAGCCTCCCAAGTAGCTGGGACTACAGGTGCCCACCACAATGCCCAGCTATTTGTTGTTGTTGTTGTTATTGTTTTTTGGCTGACCCAGGAAGAATTACATGTATGTGGCTGACGCCCTAGCCACTGAGCTATGGGTGCCACCCAATCGTGAGTTAGTTTTTGTGAGTGGCAAGAGATAGGGTCCTGTTTCATTCCTCCGCACATGGCTATCCAGTTTTCCAAGCACCATTTGTTGAATAGGGTTCCCTTTCCCTGTTTCTTTTTTTTTTTTTTTTTGGTTTGTGTGTGTGTGTGTGTTGTTTGTTTGTTAGTTTTTTGAGACAGGATCTTGGTCTGTAGCCCAGGCCCAAGTGCAGTGGGATCATCATAACTCAAGCAAGTTCAAACTTAATCCACGGGTCCATCTATCCATCAGTCATCTGCCCATTTATTTATCAATTCATCCATCTGTCCATTTCCATCCATCCGTTCATCCATCCCTCCATTGATCTATAGATCCATCCATTCATCCATCCATTTGTCCATCCATCCACCCATCCATCTATCCCACCTGTCTGTTTACCTATTATTCATCCACTAATCCATCTATTCAACTATCCATCCATCTATTTACCTATCTAATCATATATCCATCCATCCATCCATCCATCCATCCATCCATCCATCCATCCACCTGTCTAGTTATCCATCCATCCATCCATCCATCTATCCATCTATCCATCCATCCATCCATCCATTTACCTATCCATCCATCCATCCATTCACCTATCTAATCATCCATCCATCCATCCATCCATCCATCCATCCATCCATCCACCTATCTAATCATCCATCCATCCATTCATTCATTTATCTATTTGCATTCATTCTGGCCTTCCATTTTCCCCAATTTGTAACTCCCTTCTCTGACAATGACAGACTTGGCTCACACTATCTGAAATATCATGACTTGTTTAGGGCATACCCTTTCACTAACCAACATGCTCAGACCTCTGGGAAAAATCAAAGCTATTCAAGTCTATATTCTGAAGCAAAGACAGGTTTTCTTTCTCCGTTAGCTGTCCTTCCAGTTGCAAACGTGGTATTCTCAGGAAAATGGTAAGGTGGGCCGATGGGGACAGTGCACAGCACCTTGTTACGTGACCGCACAGGACAATATCCCAGGATACGCAGTGTGCATTCCTCTGCATTTCACTAGCTCATCACCATTATCTTTGGCAAAACCAAAAAGAAAAGCCACTGTTACTGTACAGTTGACTTACTTCTCGGGGAAACAAAGTTTTCTGAGCCATCTTGATACATTCCACAACTAACTTGTTTGCAAAAATCTTGGTTTTTCTTTGTCACTTTCCCTCTAACTTTCTGATGACAAGAACACTGACCTCCCTTTATAAACCTCAAATTCCCTTTAGTGATGCCTCAGAACATACTCATGTGTCTCTCTGTGCCCAGGAGAAAAATTGCAGCTTCAGGTCATCTACTTCAATTTTGAAATGGTGCAGGTTACCTGGAACGCAAGTGAATACCCGGGGACAAACCTCACTTTCCTCTACACGTAAGTGGCCTTGGGGACCTAGAGCCTTGCCCCTGGTGCTGAGAGAGTTCTCCTTCTGAGAGACGTTTGGGGTGGGACGGCCAGAAGTGAAGGTGTGGAGAGGCTGAATGACTGTGTTCTGCGTAGTCCTCAGACCTCACCCAAACCACAGTCACAACCACAGTTTTCCCCAAACCTTCTCACCCCCATGCGATGACTAAGTCGCCCTCAAAGTTACCTAGGTTATTTTTATTTTTGCAGTTTCTGGCCAGGGCCGGGTTTGAACCCGCCACCTCCAGTATATGGGGCTGGCGCCTTACTCCTTGAGCCACAGGTGCCACCCAAAGTCACCTAGGTTCTTACAAGGATACTGGCAAACAGCCTTGTTGCCCCTGGGTCCTCTGCATCATGGCAGGAAGTAGCTCCAAATTATACCTCCACCACCTGTAAATCTCTGTTGGGCCCTCTGCAACTTGGCAGGAAACGTCTACCCCCTGTAAATCTCTGTTTTTGTAAATAACAGGTTATTGAAAAACCAGGGGCGGCGCCTATGGCTCCGTGGGGAGGGCGCCGGCCCCATATGCGGAGGGGGGCGGGATTAAACCCGGCCCCGGCCAAACTGCAACAACAACAAAAAAAAACAGCCGGGTGTTGTGGTGGGCACCTGTGGTCCCAGCTGCTTGGGAGGCTGAGGCAAGAGAATCGCCTAGGCCCAAGAGTTGGAGATTGCTGTGAGCTGTGATGCCACCAGGGCACTCTACCGAGGGCAATAAAAGAAGACTCTGTCTCCACCAAAAAAATACAAGTAAATTTAGGAAGCAGGGAGGGGCGGACAGGGGTTCTGTAACTTCCTACTTAACAGGTACAATGTTGTGGTACACAGCACACCTCCTGTGTGAAGGATTCAACTACAACTCGAACTTCTCCTAAGAAATGCTAACACTGTAACCTAATCGAATGTATTCTTATATTATCTGGAAAAAAAAGGAAGAAAGAATCACGCTCTAAAATTTTTACGCCACGTCACCAGGGGCCACCTTGCAACCGTCCACCTGGTGTGGTTTTATTTGCCTCTTCCACCCAGATGAAAGCGGGTGTGAGGGTTTTTCCAATGAAATTAGTCTGAAGTTTGTAAACAGGAGGTGGGTCATATGTGGTTGAGCCTCGAGTCTGATAACTGAGGAGATAAACATGAAAAACCACAGTACAGGGAAATTTTTTCATGCGTTTATGTGAAAAATAAGATTCACAGAAAAAAAAAAAAAAAAAACTCCTATATTTTCCAGGTGCTTAGAACAGACAAGTCATTTGAGTTTTTTTCCAAGTCTTGGTTTTTGTCTTCTGCAAAGGGGTCAAATCTTGGCACCGTCCCCGCTAGGATGTGAGGGTGGTAACACAAGCTGGCTCCAGGCCAGAACCTGAGCTGCTGCTGAGATTGTGAGGAAGGCCACGAAGAGAGAGAGGTCTAATCTTGGCATGTCCTTGTTAAAGCCCCTCATGCACCTGGGTCCCCTAATTGTTTTACTTTGCCAGTCAAACCATCCCTTACTAATTTGCCCGGTTGCCATTCCAAAATACCAAAAAGGAAACAGCTTAGATCAACAGGTATCTATTCCCCCAGCCCTGGAGCCCAGGAGTCGGAGGTGCAGGTGTCTCAGGGCTGCTCCCTCCATAGGCCCCAGGGAGGCTCCTTCCTGCCCCTCCCAGCTCCTGGGAGCTCCAGGAGTCCCTGGGCTTGTGGCCACATCCCTCCAGTCTCTGCCTCCATCTCCACGTGGCTTCTCCTCTGTGTCTGTGCCTCCTCTGCTATCTCTTAGGAGGACACCTGTCACTGGGTTTAGGGCCCTTCCTAATCCAGGATGGTCTCATCCATATGTCCTTAACTTAATAACATCTGCCACAGACCCTATTTCCAGATAAAGTCCTGTGCCCACCTTTTGGGTATTGAGGCCTGGTCTTTTGTCTTTGGGGAGGCCACTTTACAACCCAGTCCAGGAGAAATTCATGGCATTTAACAGTTGTGAGAAGAGACGCTTCTCTGTGAGGGCACGTCTCTGCCTGTGGCCCATGGGGAGAGGCTGTGGACCTGAGTCTGCTGTAAGGACATGGTGGAAGGGAGCGGCCATTAGGTTTGCTGAGATGCTGTTGTGGAAGCCTCCCTTGGCTAAGGGGTTGTTTTCCAACTCCCAGATTCAGCAGTGAGGGAGAATACGACCAATGTACCAGGTATATTCTTCAACACAGCCATACGGTCGGCTGCCTCCTGGACACGAATCGTGACGGAATTCTGTATTTTTCCATCAGGAACGGGCTGCAGCCTGTTCTCACTGAAAGTCGGTGGATCACTGATTACCGTAAGTACTGAGATGTGAGCCTGTGGCCTCCTTTGCCGTAACCTGCAGCGCCCTCTTCCTGGCCCCAGTTCGGAGGAGCCCTGCCTTCTAGAAAGTTCCACCTTACACATAATACAGCTCAGGCAGGGATCTGCCCTGAGTGGGGGCAACCAGGTGAGCACGGTGGGGCTGTGCTTTAAAGTTGTGAGTCAGAACCTCCCACGGAGGGAGAGAGAAACCCTCCCACTGGGGTTTATTCCTTCCTGGGAGGTTTGCCTCTCGATCTTGGAGGGATTCAACAGCATGCAAATGTGGTGAAACCCTCTCTCCAAAATATTGATTCTTTTTTTTTTTAATTTTTAATTTTTGTTTATTATTTATTAATTTTTTTGCAGTTTTTGTCCGGGGCTGGGTGTGAACCCACCACCTCCAGCATATGGGGCCTGCACCCCACTCCCTTGAGCCACAGGCACCCCCCCTAAAATATTGATTCTTTATTCTGGAATTCTGGGATTCCATTCTGGAAAGGAAAGGAATTCTGTTCCTTTCTTTTTTCCTTTTCTCTTCTTTTCTTCTCCCTTCCCCGTCCCTTCTACTCCTTTCTTTTTTTAGAGACAGAGTCTCACTCTGTCACCCAGACAAAAATGCCAT
Organism: Loris lydekkerianus; assembly: GCA_963574355.1. Taxonomy (NCBI): domain Eukaryota; kingdom Metazoa; phylum Chordata; class Mammalia; order Primates; family Lorisidae; genus Loris; species Loris lydekkerianus. The sequence goes on from CAUYPK010028976.1 coordinate 11,288, forward strand.
GGCCTCAGCCTAGCTCACTCCAGTGTCAAACTCCTGGGCTCAAGTGGTCCTCCTGCCTCAGTCTCCCAAGTAGCTGGGACTACAGGCATCTTCCACAATACGCAGCTAATTTTTCTATTTCTATTTATTTATTTTTGAGAGTGTCTCACTATGTCACCCTGGGTAGAGTGCTGTGGCGTCACAGCTCACAGCAACCTCAAACTCTTGGGCTTAAGTGATTCTATTGTTTCAGCCTCCCAAGTAGCTGGGCTATTGCTTTGTTGCAGTTGTCATTGTTGTTTTAGCTCGTCTGAGCTGGGTTTGAACCCACCAATCGGTCTGTGTGGCCCGCGCCCCACCCACTGAGCATAGGCACCACCCATGATCCTACTTTTAAATGCAGCCACACTCTGCCATCCTGGGGAGTTCGCATTTTAAACACACCTTTTTATAGAGGGACACAACTCATTCCATGGGAGATACGCAGGTGATTTTCAGAGCGTTCCTTGCAGGATACACCGGTATGTACTTGTAGCTCTAGTTAACGTAGAAAGGCTCCTCCAAGCCCAAGACCCACAAGGTGAAAAAGGAAGCGTGAAAGTGGGCAGAAGAAAGCAGGTCTGAACAGACCGGCCGCACGGTGTGGGGAGGCGGCAGGACGGTCTTCACCAGCGACTGATCTTCTCCTGTTCCTCCTGCTCAGTGAAGCCCAGCTCCCCGAGAGGCCTGCGCTTCCTGTGGCGTGAGGAGCAGGTCACCGTGACGTGTTCCAGCCTGTCCTACGGTGACTTTTGGTACGAGGTCCAGCACAGGAGTACCTTTGACACCTCTTGGCAGGTGAGTTGGGTGGCACCAGCCCAGGGCCACAGTGGAAAAGCATCCCTGAGACTGAGTGGTGGAGCTGGCACGTCCCAGCCCTCCCTCTCCTCCGTCCTGCCTTCCCACCAGCTTCCTGGCTGCTGACAGCTCCCCCTGAGCGAGGCCTAGTTCAGCTGGAATGTTTTATCTTCTCTCTGCATCTGTGAGCAGTGAGAACAGCAGGTGATCTAGCTGTGTCTGTCCAATTCTCTCTCCCTGTTCACATTTCTATCTTCTCATTATCTATCTCTCCCTCATTCTCTCTCTCTCTCTCTCCCTATATTCTCTCTCAGTCTCTCCCACCTTCCCTCTCTCTATCTCCCATCTATCTTCCTATCGACACACACATATATGGTCACGTGCCACATAGCCCAGACTGTGGTCACTGACGGTTGACCCCCATGACAACACTCCCGTGTGACCATGATGCACTGCTGGCTGCAGGTGCGCCACTTAACATCTTCCACACTCCATCAAGTGGGATGTTGGGCACTTGGGTAATTTCCACATCTTTCCAATTGTGAACTGCGCTACTATGAGCATTCGGGTGCAAATGTCCTTGTGGTAAAATGATTTTTTTTTTCCTTCGGGGTAGATGCCTAGTCATGGGATTGCAGGACCCAATGGCAAGTCTGTTTTTAACTCTTTGAAGAGGAATGAACTGTGCTATGTGTATATCACAGATTACTATTCAGCCATAAAGAAAGACGGAGACTTTGCAACTTTTGTATTTACCTGGATTGGAGTTGGAGAACATTCTCCTTAGAAAAGTATCACAAAAAATGGAAAAACAAGGGCAGCACCTGTGGCTCAAAGGAGTAGGGCGCTGGCCTCATATGTTGGAGGTGGCAGGTTCAAACCCAGCTCTGGCCAAAAACTGCAAAAAAAAAAAGAAAAAAAAATGCAAGTATTCGATGTTCTCAATACTAATATGAAACCAGTAGATGAAAAACTACACACCCACATGGGAGAAAGACACAATTAAATTGAAGAAGTGGGGGAGGACGAGGGATGCTTGGTAAGTCTTCACCTAAAGAGGCTCAGTCTCGGGTGCCTGGGACGTGTCCTGGGTGAAAGGCTTATCCACAACTTACAGTTTACCTGAGAAACAGCAATGTAACCTAATGGTTTGTACCCTCACATTAAGCTGACATTAAAAAAAAAAGAAAAAGCTTCCACATTTATAATTTTGACTCAAACCGTACAAAAGCAATTCATGAAACCAAAATTTTTGTATGCCGTGATATTCTGAAATTAAATAATACAGTAGAACCTCTGTAAGTTGACCACCTGAGGAACTGTAGCAAACTGGTCAACATACAGAGGTTGTCAGTGTAGGAACCAGGCCTGGGGTGCTGACTCGTACAGGTGGTGACGTCTGCTCTGTGAAAACTACGTGAACGTCGGCTCGGCGCCTGTGGCTCAAGTGGCTAAGGCGCCAGCCACGTACACCTGAGCTGGCGGGTTCAAATCCAGCCTGGGCCCGCCAAACAACAATGACGGCTGCAACCAAAAAAAAAAAAAATAGCCAAGCAGGGCAGCGCCTGTGGTTCAAAGGAGTAGGGTGCTGGCCCCATATGCTGGAGGTGGCAGGTTCAAACCCAGCCCCGGCCAAAAACTGCAAAAAAAAAAAAAAAATAGCCGGGCATTGTGGTGGGCGCCTATAGTCCCAGCTACTTGGGAGGCAGAGGCAGGAGAATCGCTTGAGTCCAAGAGTTGGAGGTTACTGTGAGCTGTGATGGCACGGCACTCTACCCAGGGCAACAGCTTGAGGCTCCATCTCAAAAAAAAAAATAAAAGAAAAGAAAAGAAAGAAAAAGAAAATTAGGTGAATGTAAGGAGGAGGTCAGTGTAGGGAGGTGGTCACCTATGGAAGTTTTAGTTTATTTCTATGAACATTATAGGTATCTATTCTACATCAATATAGGTAATTATATCTATAATGATAAATATATTAATATAAAATATATAGAGAGAGATATAAAGGGATACAGACATATAGTATGCCCCAAACACATGCCCCAATAGGATATCTGCACACATCTTTACATATCTGTATATATCTAGCCTTATGTTTGTGTATATAGAAACAGATTTATCTACATATTCTACATTTGCGTATGCAGAGAGAGAGAGAGAGATTGAGATTCGTTTTCAGGGATTAGCTTGTGTGATGATGACATCTGGCTTGTCAGAAACTGAGGCAGAGTCTCACTATGTCACCCTGGATAGAGTGCCGTGGCGTCACAGCTCACAGCAACTGCAAGGTCTTAGGCTTAAGAGATTCTCTTGCCTCAGCCTCCCACGTAGCTGGGACTACAGGCGCCCTCCACAACGCCAGGCTGTTTTTTCTTGCAGTTGTCATTGTTGCTTGGCAGGCCCGGGCTGGGTTCGAACCTGGCAGCTCTGGTGTATGTGGCTGGCGCCCTAACTGCTGCTGAGCTACAGGTGCCGAGCCCTGAGGCAGGGTTTCTGCTTCCGTCTTGAGGCCAAATCCTTTCTTCTCTGAGACCTTCAGGTGATGTAGTGAGGCCCAGCCACTGCACAGAGTTAATCAACTGTAACGGTTAATCACATTTGCAAAATACTTTCCCGAGGACATCTAGACTGGACTTTGGATGAACAAACCAGGCAGACCCCCCAAATTCACCATCACACCCCCTCCCCATCGAGTAGCTACGGGCTGTAACAGAAACCCCACTTTGCAGCTGTTTAGAGACGCGGGAACAATTTCTGGTTATGAGTTTGTAAGTGCCATCAAGGGGGAAAAGTAAAATTACGCAGATGTGAACAACCCAGGGGCTGGTGGCTGTCACCTGATAATTTAAGGGCTACGCTGTAAACGAGGGATTAAGTTCCCCATATTGTAGGCCTGGATCTCGTAAGAAGAACAGGTGGCATCCCTCAAAATTAAGGACATTAGCAACGCAACCATCCCTGAAGGTGCCCGAGAAAGACTCCAGTCTGCCTGGAGTGGCTCTGCTGATGTTTAAGGCCTAGCACCAGCTGGGTTGTCTGGCTGTGTGAATGCTCAACTTCTTCCCCCCCGGGGAGTTGCTAATGCCACAGTTCTGTGAGCACAGGTGTGCAGGGAGCCCTGGCGGCTCAGATAACGATGTTGACAAAAACTGCTTACACATGAAGCGTCTAGCACGGGGTGGCCCCAAAGCACTCTTGAGACCGGGCAAAGGAGCTACACGTGCTGCTGTCCAGGGCACACCAGTCTGCAGAGGCTGAAGGCGGCCTGTTGACAAGCAGACAGGAGCCGCTGTCCCCACAGAGCATACCTTCCGTAGGAGACACACCGACAAGAATGCGTTGCAACAGGCAGGGTATGGTGAGTGCTGTGGACAGGAGAGCCCAGCGCCCAGAAGAAAGGCTAATTTCCCTGGTGTGGTTGGCGGAGATTTGCTTCCGTGTGAAAAGACTGGTGGAGCAGATGCCTCAGCTTGCAAAGGCCAGTGCCCTGTGGGTCTGGAGGAAGTGCATGTTGACATCTGTGGTGTATGGACTCCCTCCCGCAGAGACTTCAGCATGACTCGGAAGGCGGGCAGGACAGGTGCTCAGAGAGGTGAGCTCCCGGGGGTGGGATGGACTTTGTCAAACCATCTGGTTTCCGCTTCTGTTCCAGTCCCTCTGATTTTGCTGCCCACTTCCAAGCTCCCCCAGGATGTGCCTACTGCTGATACACGGAAGGAGCCCTGGAAAAACCCTTGTCCTTTTATTTATTTTATTTTTATTTATTTTTTTGAGACAGAGCCTCAAGCTGTCGCCCTGGGTACAGTGCTGTGACATCACAGCTCACAGCAACCTCCAACTCCTGGGCTCAAGTGGTTCTCCTGCCTCCGCCTCCCAAGTAGCTGGGACCACAGGCACCCACCACAACGCCCGGCTATTTTTCGTTGCAGCCATCATTGTTGTTTGGCGGGCCCAGGCTGGATTTGAACCCGCCAGCTCAGGTGTATGTGGCTGGCACCTTAGATGTCCCTTGACATTTTAGAAGCTGTTTCCTAGGCAGACGGCCCAGGGGATACCCACAAGGGTGGCAATGTCACCCAGAGAGGCTGAGCAAAAGGAGGGTGCAAGACTCAGGCATGTGGTTGCAAGTTCGGCTTATGGATTTTGTTCAAACCATCCAGAGGGCAGATATGGAGACACGGGCTTCAACATTTCTCCTTGAAACTCTGTAACACAACCAAGACATGTCACCCTTTGTCAGTGCCACATGCCTGTGGGAATCTCCTGAGGCTGCTTTAATAAGGTGCCCCACCCCCACGAGGTGGTTTAAAATCATATGACTTTACCCTGTCACAGCTTTAGAGACAGAAGTCTGAAGTCCAGGTATGAGCATGGGCGATTCCTTCCAGAGGCTCTGCTGGAGAATCCAACCCAGCGTCTCTCCAAAGCCCAGTTTCCTGGCCTTCTGTAACTAATTATTATTATTATTTTCTGAGACAAAGTCTCTCACCCTGGGTAGAGTGCCCTGGCATCATAGCCCACAGGAACCTCAAACTCTTGGACTCCAGCCATCCTCCTGCCTCAGCTCCCGAGTAGCTGGGACTACAGGCACCAGCCACCACGGCCGGCTTGTTTTTGTATTTTTAGTAGAGATGGGGTCTTGCTCTTGCTCGGGCTGGTCTTGAACTCCTGAGCTCAAGGGATCCACCTGCCTCAGCTTCACAGAGTGCTGGGATTACAGGCCTGAGCAACTGTGCCCGGCTGTAACCTCCTTTTTTTTTTTTTTTTTTGCAGTTTTTGGCTGGGTCCAGGTTTAAACCTGCCACCTCCAGTATATGGGTCCGGCACCCTATTCCTTGAGCCACAGGCGCTGCTCTGTAACCTCCTCTTTTTATAAGGTTTCCAGTCCTATTGGGTTAGTGTCCATAGTCATGACTTCATCTTAACTTGATCCTATCTGGGAAGAACTTACCTTCAAACAAGACCCCATTTGCAGGTGTCACAGATGAGGACTTGAGTGTATCTTTTCGAGGGGTCACAAGTTAACTCATAACAATTATGCACGTGTGGGCTGGCGTCTCTCTGACATTACAGTGTGCATTGGGGTCATGAAACTCCACTTTGGTCTTTCACCGGCATTTTTTCCCTCGTATGCGAGAGAGCGGTGGGGCTTGGAATATCAAAATGAGGGCGTTTGGATGTGAGCTGGCAAGACAACCAGAAGACATCTCCTCTTCCCTTCCTCTCTTGCGTTTGCACTTTCTCACTTACAGTTTTATACGCGGTACTGTCGGAGACACAAACAATTTTCCTGGAGTACGTCCTTTGCACAGCTGGGGGCAGTCATTGGAGCCTCCAGGAATTTAGGGCAGACTGACCACCAAGTTCCAGCCAGAGGAATGTGCACAGTGGACTGATCTGTGCTGTTGTTTGAGCTGGAAAACCGGGCAGTGGATTCCAGGAAGATAAGGAGACAGGAAAGAGGATATTTTGCATAATCAGTGCCTTACAGCATGAGGGCTGGAGAGGATTTGAGGGCTGCGGCATCACAGATGTGGCTCTCCCAACAATGTAGAAAGGGTTGTGTGATAAAATACAGCAGCAAGGGTGAATGCAAAGATAGAATAAATACCACTTTGATGGAGCTGTAAGAAGCAGAAGCCGGAGGAACCCATCGGAATGGGGTGAAAAGGGACATATTACTGGGACATATTTAACATATTTGATACATTTTGACATATTTCAAAGGGACATTCTGATATATTTCAAAAGATGGGAGAGAATGGATTTTTACCTAAATAACGTGCTAATAATGGCTCGGTACCCGTAGCACAGTGGTTATGGCGCCAGCCACGTGTTCCAAGGCTGGCAGGTTCGAACCTAACCTGTGCAGCCCAGCTAGACAACAATGACAACTGAAACAAAAAAAAATAGCTGGGCATTGTGTCAGGTGCCTGTAGTCCCAGCTACTTGGGAGCCTGAGGCAAGAGAATCGCTTAAACCCAAGAGTTTGAGGTTGCTGTGAGCTGTGACGCTACTGCACTCTACCCAGGGTGACATAGTGAGACTCTGTCTCAAAAACAAACAAACAAAAAATGCAAATAATAAAACAAGATATGGCTCCATGACGCTGACCACGAAGAAACTGTAGGAGCTTTTTGGTTGTCCCATTTCTTTTTTTTTTTGGCCGGGGCTGGGTTTGAACCCACCACCTCCAGCATATGAGACTGGCGCCCTATCCCTTTGAGCCACAGGTGCCACCTTGGTCATCTCATTTCTGACTTATTCTCTCTTTTTTTTAGAAGGAAAGTGTATAGAGGTTTTATACACATGGACGTCTACTGAGGCATTATCTAAAATAAACACAAGACGTTGGGGACCATCTATATGCCCTAACATGGAAAGATCATTAAATAAATTAAAGACCATTCATGCAATAAAATGACTAAGAGCTTAGCCGGGCGTTGTGGTGCCTGTAGTCCCAGCTACTTGGGAGGCTGAGGCAAGAGAATTGCCTAAGCCCAAGAGCTGGAGGTCACTGTGAGCTGTGACGCTACAGCACTCTATTGAGGGCGACAAAGTGAGACAGAGACAAAAAAAAAAAAAAAAAGTTAAAATGGTTCTGGGGACAAGGTGGAAACTCTGGGATAAAATGTTGCGTTTTCTGAGCGCCCTGGCAGGAGAGAAACCCAGCCCTATCTGTTCATGGGGTTTATACCTTGGCGCTAAAACAAAGTAGGTTTTTATGTTTTTTTCTATTGCCTTTGCTTTGAAAGTTTGTGTTTCCCAAAGTCTCAAAGGTAAGCATGTGTTATTTTATAATCATAAAGAAAACGATTCATTTTTTTAGGGAGGTTCTTTAAGGATGTCCTTCAAAGGCATCTGTAATAGTGTTTGTTATAAAAGGGTTTTTCCTCCTCTTTTTGGAGGAAAGCACCTGCTGGGTCTGTGTCATTTGTTGTTGGAATAAGGACCGGGGCGGAGGGAGGATGTTTTGCAGATGCCCGAGGGTCAGAAATTTGGGTGTCAAGTGAGAAGTTCAGGTGAAGTCGGTAATGGTGGTGTGTGTGCCCTTGTGTGCTCCCAACTGTGCTTTCCCCCAGTCCAAGGAGGAAAAGACCTGTAACGTCACAGTGCGAGGCTTGAACGCTGAGAAATGCTACTACTTGCGGGTCAGAGTGAAGACAGATGGACACAGCTACGGCCCCGGCACCCACCCCAGCGACTGGTCGGAGGTGACCCTCTGGCAGAGAGGACAGCGGAGGGGTAAGGCTTGTCACACAGTCTCGGGCTGCCATCCTGCCTTCAGGGGAGAGGGGCTCGTACCTGAGAACACGCCAGCCTTAAGTCCTCCTCCACAGATCAATAATCAGGAAACACGCTCGGCGCCCATAGCTCAGGGGTTAGGGCACCGGCCACATGCACCAGGGCTGGTAGGTTTGAACCCAGCCTGGGCCTGCTAAACAACAATGACAACAATAACAACAATAACAAAAGTAGCCAGGCATTGTTGTGGTGAGCGCCTGTCATCCCAGCTACTTGGGAGGCTGAGGCAAGAGAATCGTTTAAGCCCAAGAGTTTGAGGTTGCTGTGACCTGTGACGCCATGGCACTCTACCCAGGGCGACATGGTGAGACTGTTTAAAAAAGAAATTGGGAAAGACTTCCACTTTTTACTTCCTTCCCCATCTGCCTTCCCTATTAGGCCAACTTCAATTTTACTTCTGTGAACCCAGAAGCAACCAGTTAATTGGGCCAACTTCAGTTTTACTTCTGTGAACACAGAAGCAATATCAATAATGCCACCTATGAGAAACCTTGTGTGTCTCAAGGACAATGTACATTATACCTTATCTCTGAAAGATCTTTGAAAATGTCAGTGCTATTATACTGATATCTATATCTTTATATAGATGCAGATGTTCCATCCTAAACAGTCATAATAGAGGCTGTAGAAAGACTGGTGATAGATGGGTGATACAGATTGGTGGATAGATGGGTAGAGAGATACAGAGAGATAAAGAAAGGTATCGGATGGAGGGTGGCACCTGTGGCTCAAGGAGTAGGGCACTAGCCCCATATACCGGAGGTGGCCGGTTCAAAGGTTCAAAACCTGGCCCTGGCCAAAAACTGCAAAATAATAATAATAATAAATATATATATAATGGGTGGATAGGTAAATAAAGATAAAGGTAGATAATGGATGAATAGACAGATAAGTAGACAGATGTATAGATAGATAAATAGATAAAGAAAATAAATGCGTAGATGAAAAAATCTACACAAAGATAGATCATGGATGGATGGAGAGAGAGAAGGGTATGTGAGGGGCAGATGGCCAGAGAGATGGAGACACAGACAGATGGATAGATAGATTTAACAGATGGATGAATGGATAAACAAATAGACACACAGATAAATGTCAACAAAGCAACTCAATCATTTGTGTGCATATATTAATCAGAAAAATAAATAGCTACAGGGCGGCGCCTGTGGCTCAGTGGGTAGGGTGCCGCCCCCATATGCCAAGGGTGGCGGGTTCAAATCCAGCCCCCGCCAAACTGCAACAAAAAAATAGCCAGGCGTTGTGGCAGGTGCCTGTAGTCCCAGCTACTTGGGAGACCGAGGCAAGAGAATCGCCTAAGACCCAGGAATTGGAGGTTGCTGTGAGCTGTGATGCCACAGCACTCTGTCGAGGGTGATAAACTGAGACTCTGTCTCTACAAAAAAAAAAAAAAAAAAAAAAAAAATAGCCACAAAGATAAGAGATGAATAGACAGATAGAGGGATGGATAGGAAAGTTGGATGTATACATAAATAAATAGGTAAAAGATAGGGAATAGATGAAAAGAGAGATGAATGGCTAGACAGATATTCTCTGCTCCCCAAAATCATCAATGAAAGAGACCCCATTTCTTGGCAACCTTGTCAGAGCTGCCTTTCATTCACTGTAAATCTTTTGTGGTGTTATCTTGTAAACAAAGGTGAGATTCCAAACGTAGAGTCCTTCTTGTAACTGAACAGGCTTTTATTATTATTTTGCAGTTTTTGGCCAGGGCTGGGTTTGAACCCACCACCTCCCGCATAGGGGGCCAGTGGCCTACTCCTTTGAGCCACAGGCGCCACCCTATTATTACTATTTTTAAGCATGTTTAAAATCCATCCAAATTTTAATTATTGCTATTATTAGTTGTTACACTGAGTCTTTTCTTCTTAACTATCTCTCCTATCATGTTCATTCAAACATCTGGATACTTGTACTAAGAGTAGATGCTGCACGTGAATGCCTCAATTGGTCTGCAAAAACACAGTAATAGTAAAAATAAAAAATAGTCGGATGGAAAAAAGTGCACCTGTAGAGAAGGTGAGAGGGGCTTGTCATGACTGGGAGACAGGTCAGCAAAAGAAGCATTAGCTATGAGGGCTAAGGAAGCTGTTGTCACCTGCAGGGTCTCACATCAAAATACATGGCTGGGGTCACGTCTGTAATCCCAGCACTCCGGGAGGCCGAGGTGGGAGGATCCCTGAAGCTCAAGAGTTTGAGACAAGCCTGAACCAGAGTGAGACCCATCTCTAAATATAGCAAGGTGTTGTGGCCAGCAACTGTAGTCCCAGCTCCTTGGGAGGCTGAGGCAAGAGAATAACTTGAGCCCAAGACTTTGAGCCTTCTGTGAGCTAAGATGCCACAGCACTCTACTGAGGGTGACAAAGTGAGACTCTGTCTCCATAAAAAAAAAAAAAAAAAAAACAATAACAATGAAAGCAACAACAAAAAAACACACACACACAAAATACATGGCTGGGACCTAAGGGACAAACTTGCCAGCTGGGTGCCAGGACAATGAGTGGTTTTTGTATGTACTTTTTTCCCCTTTGTAACTTGCAATTTCTGAAAACAATGGAATCCCCATCTTTTTTTCACTCATCACATAATGTAAAATCTAAACAGACAGCGCAGAATAGCTCTTATCTGTACCTAGATCCCTCCCTGCAAGGCAGAAGTGTGTGTGTTGGGGAGGAGGGGACGGGACACTGCTGTGTATTTGTCATAGAAGAGCTACAAAAGAATGGGTGGCAGGTGGCCCTCATGCATGGCCCCTCAGCAGTGGACTCTGGGGACCTCCTTCCTCTGCCCCTGATCATCTTCACCTCTCCCTATGTCTGGGTGAAAGTGTTAAAAGTAACACCCCGCCTCCTGCAATGGCCATGCCTGGCCTCCTCCCCTCCCACTCTGCTGCTGCCCAGCGGGGTGGGAGAAGACCACTGGGTGAGACTGTGAGTGAACTGTGCTGCCCCTATGTGGCTATCCCTGTTGTTACAGTCGTTACTGCTCTTGCTACAATTGTTATCTTTCTTACTATAATTGTTAAATTTGTTGCTATAATTGCTACTACATTGCTGTTGCTACTGTTGCTAAGTTCTTGCTACAGTTGTTATTATTGCCACTATGGCTGCCCTGCTGTTCCCTTATCTCCTGAGTCTGCCCTCACACCTCTGTACCTGAACTCAGGGCCATACACGCTTCTTATCCGTTCCTTATGCAGCAAAGGAACAGCCATAAAACACACACACACACACACACACACACACACACACACACACGGCATTTCCAAAATGCAGGCGGTAGAGGAAAGAGTAGTCTCCACGCACACCAGGGTTGTGGTGCCCACGGGCCTTGCTCCTGCCTCTCCCCAGGGCTGGGGAGATCTCAGGAGCTGCTCAGGGAGCCCAGAAGCTCTAAGCAGACGTTCTGAGCAGGGGGAGGCATTTGGAAGATCCCTATTGCAGGTGGGCAGCACAGCGGCTCGACCCTCAGAGTCTTTGTTTAAAGGAAGGTGGGCATGGGTGTCAGCCCCAGGCAGGACCTGCAGTGGCATCCTCCCTCCCGGGAATGGGGGCTGCCCAAGGCTAAAATGACTGTGTGGGAACCTCTCACTTTGGATAAGAAATAACCTTAGCTGGCACTGGGCCCGAGGAACTCAGGAATACAGGTCTTAGGATCTCTCTTAGCCATTCTGCAGGTTTCCTGGGGCTGCTGTGATAACGAACAAACATGCAGGTGACTTGAAACCATTGAAATTCACCTTCTCCTGGTCCTGGGGCCCAGGAGTCTGAGGTGCATGTGTCTCAGGGCTGGTCCCTCCACAGGCCCCAGGGGAGGCTCCTTCCTACCTACCTCTCCCAGCTCCTGGGGGCTCCAGGCGTCCCTGGGCTTGTGGCCACATCACTCCAGTCTCTGCGTCTGTCTCCACGTGGCTTCTCCTCTGTGTCTGTGTCTCCTCTGCTGTCTCTTAGGAGGACACCTGTCACTGGGTTTAGGGCCCTCCCTAATCCAGGATGGTCTCATCACAGGATCCTTCACTAATTACACCTGCAGATACTCTGTTTCCAAATAAGTTTCCATTAAAGGTTCCAGATATTAGGACTTCAACATACCTTTTGGGGGGTCATGAAATCCAATGTACACACCCCCCAATAGGCAAAAGCAAACCCCATCTTCCCTAAAGACCTGTGGTGAACCCAGGCTCCCTGGGACAGCATGTTGAACCGGACTGATGCCCTGGGACTGGCTGTGAGGTGGGTTTCGGTCCTGAGACACCCTCTCTCATTCCAGGATGTGTCTTATAGCCACCATAATTCACTGACATCAATATTCATGAAGAAAAAGAATCGGGGGAAGGGGAGCGTGAGATGGAGTGGATCTAATATCATGCTGAAAACTTAATGGCGATTATTTCATTTTGTTTCAGATTCATGCGCAGAGGAGCAACAGGCTGTCGAACCCAAATTCCCCAAATTTATATTAATTTGTAGCCTGGTCTTTCTGCTGACAGTGTGGCTCCTCCTCCTGTCTTTGTGGAAGCTGAGGAGGTTAGGACAAGTCCTGTGTGCACTTCACTCTGGTTGGGAGAGGGCTCTGGCTCCCGGGTGGGGGCGGGGGAGGGTAGAGGAGGGTCTGTGGAGTTGGAAAGAGTGAGTGGCCTAATGTGGTCATATCTCTGAGCCTTGATTTTCACACATGTCCACTTTGCCAATGGTGCATTGCAAGAAATTTGAGAAACCTCACCCAAAATTTGCAGAGCTCTCTGGAGCATTCACTGAAAGAGATTTTTCTGCAGATAATAGAACATATTAATGCCTATGTTAAGTTCCCATAGATGGCTGGCTTGTGTCCAAGGAAGACCCAGTGGGGCCAGGTCATCCTATCATAGTTGGAGTACCAGGTGCATAAAAGACCTTTAAATTTTGATCGAGACCCATTAAACTAGGTGACATGGTGCAGGCAGCAAGAATAATAGCAAAAGATTTAACACTGTCTTTATTTTATCTACACCTGGATTTTTAGCTTTATAAATCTAATATATATATACTTGGAAGTAGAAGAGAGGCTTTGACAACTGCAATACTTACTAGTTTTCTTCGTGAATCTCTCACATGATAATTTAACTGCCTCAACTTCCATCTTCATTGAAACTTATTTACAGGATAGTACCCGTAGCTCAGTGGATAGGGCACCGGCCATATATATCATGGTTGGTGTGTTCGAACCCGGCCTGAACCAGCTAAAACAACAACGACAGCTGCAATGACAATAACAACAAAAATAGCCAGGCGTTGTGGCAGGCACCTGTAGTCCCCAGCTACTTGGAGGCTGAGGCAAGAGACTCTCTTAAGCCTAAGAGTTTGAGGTTGCTGTGAGCTACAATGCCACAGCACTCTATCCAGGGCCATACCTTGAGATTCTGTCTCAAAAAACAAAAAACAAAAAACAAAAAACAAAAAAACACTTAAAAAAAAAAAAAGAAACTTATTTATACCAGGGCATTTGATATTTAGAGGTGCTATGCTGGAGATGGTGGGTACCACTTTAGTTTCTCAGGGTGAGGTTTCTATAGCAACGCTAGAGGGATGCAGAGGCAATCACAGACGTCCTGCAGGGCAGCCGTGTGGGATGTCTGAGCTGCCTCTTGGTAGGCAACGTAAAAGGTGGCCCATCCTAGTTTGATTCAGCACGGGAATTTTTTCATTTAATTACCTCCAGATCTAGGCTGATTTCCTAAAGCAGTTCAAATGGATGTTTCCAATGTGGGGTGACAAGGAGGGAGGCAGATGGGAGTAGCAGCCGGGCCAGGCACAGGGGCACATCAGGGACTAGATACTTGTTTTTCATTTGGAGCTGAAACCACCCCTGAAGACAACTGAGTAATGCTCAGAGGTACTAATGCTTGTCCTGTGTCCAAGGAGGGACTGCTATCCACAAGGAGGTGTGAAATCAGCCTTATGACTGTGCTTAGGGGGCCACAGGGGAGATCAACAGACTGGGAGGTTCAAACCATATATACTTAACCTCTCACATCCTGGAGGCTGGAAGTCTGAGATCCAGGTATCCCAGGCTGGCCCCTCCTGAGGCCTCTCTCCTTGGCATACAGACGCCGTCTCCTCCCTGTGTCCTCACAAAGTTGTCCCTCTGTGCTTGTCTTGTGCCCATGTCTTCTTTTTATGAGGACACCAGTCCTGGGGGATCAGGACCCACCCTGGTGACTTCATATTACCTTAATCACCTCTGCAAAGACCCATCTCCAAACCCAGCCGCAGTTTGAGATCCTGGGGGTCAGGGCTTCATTGTGGGAGTTTGGGAGGGGCACAGTTCAGCACGTGGCAGCTGTCAGATGTCCCAACTTCACCGAGATGACTCCAGACTAAGGTGAGGGGACCATATGTTATAATCTGGCCTGTCTTTCCCTGTGTCATCCCTCTGTGCGTGTCTGCGTCCTAATCTCTCCTTAAAAGGACACTAATGCTGTAGGATCAGGGCTCATCCTAGTGACCTCATTGCACCCTACTCCCCTCTTTAAAGACCTGTCTACAAATGTAGCCACACTCTGAGGTCCTGGGGAATTAGACATTCCATATATAGATTTGGGGAGAGTGGTAAAATTCAGTAGTAACATCAACAAAGCCGAAGTAACCACCTCTTAGTTATGACTTATAATTGAATATTTATAAGTTGTTACCGAGCAGATGGCATGGCTTTGTGCCTGTAACCCCATTCTCCCGGAGGTGGGGGCTTCATGTGGACCCCAGAGGCACCTCCCTGGGGCATATGGGGGAGGACACAGACCTCGAGGTCCACACCACTGTGCTGACTGGGTGCTGCTGCCCACAGGGAACATCACAATCAGCCTGGTCCCTGCCAGGGGGTCTGCACCACACAGAGGCTCCCAGCCCTGCTGGGGGCTCCAGCCTGCCTGACCGTATTCTCCCTGTGTCTTTCAGAGTGAAGAAGCTGCTCATTCCCAGCATTCCAGACCCAAAGGCCTCCTTCCCTGGACTCTTTGAGCAGCATCAAGGAAACTTTCAGGTAACCGCCCTGCCCTGTACATCCCCCACTAAACAGATGCACCGGGCTGGCCCTCAAATCCCCCAAAGGAAGCATTTTGAGAAACAGACTTTACCCCACTGCTTCTTTTGATGTCTGGGGTCCTCCTGTTTTCCGTGAAAGGAGAAGCTTTGCTGTTTTGTCTTTGGGTCAGAGAGAGAAGCCACAAGGGTCTCAACACATTGGGAGGACGCTTTGCCTTAAGTCCGCCCTGGAGCTTGGAACCCTCCTTGCTCCCACCCCAAGGGTGTAGCCAGATTATCCCTGCCCATCTCATCAGGAATTTGTGTTCTTAACCTGCTGTCTCTGCAGGGCTGAGACAAACCATCTGCTTCAGTTTCAGAGCATGGATGGCTGCTCTTTCCTTCATGTAGTGAAAAGTATACAGAGTCCTCAATGTGTGCTGGGGTTGGAGGTGGGGGTCCCAGAGAGGAGGGGGCATGAGACCACCGTCAGGAACCTACCAGGTGTAGACTTTACACTGCAGTGAGATCCAAGCTGTGTGACTTTCCTACCCCAAGAGAGAACCACTTACTGGGGGGCTTAAACCACAAGAATTCACCCTCCCCCAGCCCTGGAGCCCAGGGGTCTGAGCTGCAGGTGTCTCAGGCCCGCTCCCTCTGCAGGCCCCAGAGGAGGCCCCTTCCTGCCTCTCCAAGCTCCTGGGGGCTCCAGGCATCCCTTGGCTTGTGGCCACATCACTCCAGTCTCTGCCTCTGTCTCCACGTGGCTTCTCCTCTGTGTCTGTGTCTCCTCTGCTGTCTCTCAGGAGGACACCTGCTCTTGGGTTTAAGGCCCTCCCTAATCCAGGAAGATCTCACTTTAGGATGCCTAACTTAATTACATCTAGAAAAAAAACCCTTCTCAAGGATGTCCAGGGAGAAAAACAAAAAACCTTGTTTCCTACCCTCTTAGATTCTGTGATGGGGGCCTGCTAATTAAATTGAGAAAAGATAGATTCACTGGAGAAAAGATTCACATGTAGTTTATATTCACATTGGGGCCCTCGCATAAAAGAAGTGAAATCTCAAACAGATGTTTAGGGCCACAAGTTCACATATCATTTTATCAGAGGGTGGTAAAGAGTGAAGAAGAAGCTAGCCAAAGGCATTTGGCCCCAGAAATGGGTGAAGTTTGGGGAAGGTGACCAGGAAAAATATAAGAAAAATAGGGCCTTTATTATGGTTTGTTATACAGACTCAAAACCTCTCCGGTGATAAGAGTTGTGTCCAGTGTGCAAGGGAGAAGATAACAGCCTTACTAGTGCAAATTTCCTTTTCAAAAGAAGAAATTCATGCGCTGCACTCAAGCAGAAGCAGGGAGGTCAGAGACCTCTTTCTGCACAAAAATTATCCTGATTCCAAGATGGAATAGCTGAGGCTGCCCATTGTTCCATCTTCGGGGGGGGAGGGGGAGTTTTCAGGAAAAGCAGAAGTTTTAAATACTTGGGGCAAGGGGAAGGTAAGCAGGGATGCAGGAAGGGAGGGATGCTTGCTCCTGGTAGGGAGCCCTGTGGAGCCTCCTGAGTGGCATCAGGAGGTCACCTAGACGTTTACTAACATGCAGACTCTTAAAGTTTCTACTTTGCCCCGTGGAGTCAGAATCTGCCTTTAAGCAGGATTGTAGGTCCTTTCTGTCCACAGGATGGTTCCAGAAGCATGATATTTCTCCTCCTAAAACTTTTAAACAGTCACAGGGAGTCAGTAGCAGAGGGGGAAAAACTCACCCCCATGTCAGAGGAATGAGGGGTGTGAGTCCAATCTTATTTTGGGGCACAGGAGAAATCTTTGGTTAAACAGCCCCTCTATAAGAGCATCATACCCCAAATAGGAGCTTCATGGGTTTAGAGAGTTCACATGTGAGGGTTCCTCTGACACGTTGGGAGGGGCATTCTCTGCCTCCATGGGGAGGCTGCCTGGCTGTCAGGAAAGTTCTGTGGGGGGGATCTGAGATGGGTTCACTGGGCTATGTCTCCACTGGGTTTGAGCAGGAATGTTTTGTCCCAGCAGGAATGGATCAAAGACACCCAGGACGTGGCCCAGCTAAATAAGATGGGGAGTGGCGGGGAACAGGACTGTGGCCCTGAGGACGCCCTGGTGGTTCAGGTGGCCAATGTACCCAAGACGATGGGTCCTGTGTGTCTGAAGATGGGGGCTGAGGAGTCCTCAAGAGGTTCCCTCCAGTTCACTCACCAGCTGCCCAAAGGCGGTGACGTGGTCTCCCTTGGGAGATTCACATTTGTGACAAGTGACAGCTCCTATGTGATGTTATGAGGGTGGCACAGCCTCCAAGACCAACGTCAGGAATTTTGTTGCTATTCAAGGACTGAGGGGAATATCCTGGGGCCCCAGGCCACCAGGAAGGGCACACTTGGACCAATGACACTGGGGTCTGGGGTCCTCAGTGACTGAAGAACCCCCCCCCCAGACCAACTTCCACACCATCACCATCTCTATCCCAGGGCTTGGTGGTCAATTTGGGCAGGTGGGACGTGATTGTTTGAGGAGATATTTGCTGTCACCTTTCACGTACATTCTAAGGCAGCATTGTGTAAAGTGAAGTAAACTGTTAAGGTCCCCAGCCTTCCTTTTGGCCAGGGGTACCCACAAATACCCTAATGCTAAGTTGCTGTCATGGGAGGAGAGGTCAGACCTGCCTTGTCATATCCCCTTGGAAATGTCCTCTGTGACTCACCAACAGGTGAAGACCATGCAAAATGCAAGACACAGCTCCCTTTACCTAATGGGTCACTTGTGTCTGGGTATGTGTCTGGTGACTTGTTATCAATTAGCAGACTTTCTTATCTTAACACTGCTCTTTAGACAAAGCCACATTTCTTTCTTTCTTTCTTTCTTTCTTTCTTTCTTTCTTTCTTTCTTTCTTTCTTTCTTTCTTTTTTGAGACAGAGTTTCACTTTGTCACCCTTGGTAGAGTGTCATGGCATCACAGCTCACAGCAACCTCAAACTCCTGGGCTTAAGCAATTGTATTGCCTCAGCCTCCCAAGTAGCTGGGACTGCAGGTGCCCACCACAACACCCAGCTATTTTTTGTTGCAGTTGTCATTGTCACTTAGTAGGCCCAGACTGGGTTCAAACCCGACAGCCTCGGTTTATGTGGCTGGTGCCATAACCACTGTGCTATGGGCACTGAACCAAAGCCTCATTTCTTTAACCAATGACACAGATTGAGCATCTTCAAACCCACCTTTAACCTGAAATTCTCCACTTTGAGATGTCCCAATTTTTTGTGGACCAAACCAATGTTCACCTTCTGTGTACTGATTTAGGACTTTTCCTATAATTTCTGTCTCCCTGAAAAGTACAAAACCACCCTGTGACCCAGCCATGGCAAGACCACATGCTCATAGCTTCTTGGATGTAGCTCTGCTGGGCCACAGTCCTCCTGAAATCTGGCTCAGAATATACCTCTTTAAATTATTTTATGGAGTTTGGGTTGTTTTCCATTGACAGTGGCCAGGATGCTCTGAAGATGTCTTCCCTTATGTCACCCCACTGAGCTCACCCTTGTCATGATTTCCACCCATGAGTCATTGTCAGATCTTTTGTTACAGAGCTCATGGATTTAGCAAGCTCAGAGTGGTGCTGCTGGGAGGGGAAAGAGGTCTTTCCCTCCTTCTCTCCCTCCCTTTTCCCCTCCTTCCTTCCTTCCTTCCTCCCTCCCTCTCTCCCTTTCTTCCTTCCCCTCCCTCCTTCCCTCCTGCATTCCCCATTCCTTCCTCTTTCTCTTCCTCCCTCTCTTTCTGCCTACCTTTCTCTCTGTCTTTGTCTGTCTCTTTCTCTCTTACTTTCTTTCTTTCTCTCCCCTTCCTTCCTTCTCTCCCTTCCTTCCTTCTCTCTCCTTCCTTCCTTTTTTCCTTCTTTCCCTCTCTCCTTACTTCCTGCCTTCCCCATACCTTCCTGTCTGTCTTCCTCTCTCTCTTCCTCTCTCCATCTTTCTCTCTTTCTTTCTTTCCTTCTCACTCTCTCTCTCTCTCTCTCTTCCTCTCTCCATCTTTCTCTCTTTCTTTCTCTCTCTCTCTCTCTCTCTCTCTCTCTCTTTCTCTCTCTTTCTGTTTCTCCTAGTCCAGACAACCTTTCCACAAACTTAGAAGAGAAAGAAACCCTTTCATTATTAAAGAAGCACAGATGGGGAGGCACCTCCCAGGAAATCCACTTAAAACATGACTCCCTTTTATGTAGCTGAAGGGAGACAACTTGTTCCATCCTCGTCCTCAAGACAAAGCCATGAACAGTCTCCTATCTTTTTTTTTTTTTGGGGGGGGGTGTTTTTGGGTTTTCCACTGTGGAACCACATGTTGCCTTAAGATAGTCCCATCTTTTCCCCATTAACGGAGAGGCAGGGCTTCAAAATACTGATCATCCACCAGCTCTTGTTCTAAAAGGGGATAGACCCTCCTGCTTTGCAACAATTTCAGCATTTTCTTTTGGAGATCCAGTTGCTTTTTTCTTCCTAAATACCTATTTACAGCATTATTTTGTGTCTGAGGGACATTGGAATTTTAGCCTCTCTGTGTGGTTAACTGCAGCTTCCCCTCTCCCCCGTGTGTTTTATTTCCTTGTCATAAAAATAAAGAAAAGGGGAAGATTCCCTGTGAAAACTATCTTGAGAATTAAGTAGGTTATTGATGCCCGGGAGATAGTGGAGGGTGTTATGTGATAGTTTTCCTCTCTCCCCCAGGGCTCGAAGCACACAGTGATGATGATGTTTCTGCCTTGTTGAGACCTAGGTTCTTTGAGTAGGACTGGGTTTAAATACTGTCTCCGCAGGTGCAATAACTCAGCGTTGTATGGCCACATCTGCAGTCTGTGTGTGAGTGGCTTGTTGTCATTGTTGTTCGGGAAATAGAGTTAAAAGCAAAATCACTTCCCAACCCAGAAAACCCTCCACAAATATCGAAACGAAAGAAAAACCCTTTTGTTCTTGAAGAAGCATGAAATGGGACTTGGGTGTGCCTCTTAGGCAATCCACTAAAAATCTTGGGAGGACAAGAAGAAATCGCACCTTTTTATGGAGCTAAGTGGAGACAACTGGTCCCAGGCACCTCGTGGAGATAAAAAGGATAATTTTCTGGTATGTTTAGGATTTAGGCTTTGCAGCGTGGGACCAGTTGTCAGTTTAACTTGTGGGAAAGAAAGATAGGAGACTTTTTATTCCACGATACACACATTTCTGAGCTTGTTCCCTGGATCTCTGGAAAAATTTCTGGGCTCTGAGACTTGCCGGAAGTCTCTTGGCAGTTGCCTTTATACTGGTATGAATGAGCGTGTGTGTGTGTGTGTTCAGGTGTATGTGTGAGTGCATGTGTGTGCAGGTGTGTGCAGATGTATGTGTGTGTGCAGGTGTGTGCATGTGTGAACATGTGTGTGCATATATGTGCATGTATGTGCAATGTGTATCATGTGTGTGTGAGTGTGCAGGTGCATGTACGTGTATGTAGGAGTGTGCCTGTATGTGCAAGTGTGTGCATATATGTGCATGTGTGTGCAGATGTATGTGTGTACAGGTGTGTGCATTTGTGTACATGTGTGTGCATATATGTGCATGTATGTGCAAGGTGTATGTGTGTGTGCAGGTATGTGCGGGTGTGCAGGTGTATGCATGTGTGTGCAGGCGTGTGCATGTATGTGTGTGTATGCATATATGTGCATGTATGTGCAAGGTGTATGTGTGTGTGCAGGTATGTGCGAGTGTGCAGGTGTATGCATGTGTGTGCAGGCGTGTGCATGTATGTGTGTGTATGCATATATGTGCATGTGTGTGCAGGTGTATGCATGTGTGTGTGTGCAGGCGTGTGTGTGTGTGTGCGTGTGTATGCATGTGTGTGTGCATATATGTGTATGTGTCTACAGGTGTATGCATGTGTGTGCATATATGTACATGTGTGTGCAGGTGTGTGCACATGTGTACAGGTTTGTACAGGTGTGGGCATGTGTGTGCATGTGGGCACAAACCTTCCAATGATAGCTGAGCCACATGCTCACATCCTAGTGAAGCTATTTAGTGAGGCAACAATGACCTTGAGCACCTGTGCACACTGGGGGTTGGGAAGGGGCTCCTTTCCAAGTTGGCCCACAAACATCCCCACCCAAGATGACCCCAGAGACCTGGCTCCTTCCATGCTGCCGCCTCACACACCAGCCCAGACCCTGATTTGCACTTTCCTGGGTCAGCCATGGGGTTATGCCATGAGGTCAGATGGAAGAGCAGAAGGGGTCAAGGGAACAGTTGGATACAGATGGGAAGGGACACCAAGAAATGGGCCACAGAGTGGGGGACAGAGGCCTGGCCAGTGCCAATGGGAAGTCTGCAGGGCTTGTGAGAATGTGAGTGAATGGTATCCTGGGTGACCAGTGACCAACAGCAAGACGACAATCAGTGACCGTTAGGAAAGGGCGATTCAGCCTTGAGGCACAAAGAGGCCAATGAGACTTGCAGCCGATTTCAAACATTTCCATCTCACTCACCTTTTCTCCTGAGAGGGATCCACTTCCAAGTCTCTTTGGAAGTGCTCCGCACTCTTCCTATGTCCTTAAATAAAAATTCCAGGGTCCAGGGAGCTCAGGGCCCTGCATGCACACTTTCCTGCTTGCTCTCTCATTTACCAGGAATGTGAATTTTCACACTGGCGAGAACTTCAGAGGGGATTCCAACTGGGGCAGAAATGGGAGGGAGGCTTCTGCTCCCTCTTGCAGTAGCATCTTAGCTGAGTCCAAGATGCAAGCTGAATTTATTAAACACATCACCGTGATTCCCTTCCAAGGGATAACCTCCCCAGGTGCTGCATTTGGGGACATCAGAAGGTCAGTATTCAGTGTATGCAAATACAGGACGGAGCGTGGAAACGCAAACCTCCCAATGATAGCTAAGCGGCGGCATGCTGGTATCTTGGCAAATCTGTTTAATGGGGAAGCTACGGCCTGGAGCCAGCTGGTGTTGGGATTCAGGTGCATTTAACGAGGTGGTCAGAGTTAGTGCACGTGGGTTTTTATTTATTTATTTTCACATATTACATGTGTTCATTAGCCTTCCACTTTTTGCCTTCACAAAATCAAAAAGGCTCAAAATTTAACAACAATAACAGTGTTCAAGATAAGGACCAGAAACAAAAACCTCGCCAAGAACGAAGACAAATACATTCAGGAAAGGAATCAGGCGATGGTTGCAATGAAGTATTAAGCAATAATAATAATAGTAATGGAAAGAAAGTAACATTCACATTGTCAAGTAAGAGTATGTCTATTATAGAATGCTTTGACTCTGAGGTTCAGTATGGAGTCAGCAATTAACTTCTTAATTTTCCCCCAAAGTATCAAAGAATAAACAACTCATATTTATAAATAAAAATAAAAGATAATTTAAAAAAGCAGATCATGCCAAATCTTATAGACAATAGAAAAAGAAGAAATACTTAGAAATCATTCTACTTAATCTGAATACACCTGATATTAAAATCAGAAAAAAATACATTATATAGAGAGTCAGGAAAAGGGAACCTATCTTCATTGGTTTTTCTCGGGGGTGGACCCCAAATTTAGTTTCAAGTACATGGAAACTACCAGAAAGAACACGAGACAGAGAGAGAGAGAGAAAATGGGAAGAGAACAAGTCAGTTATTCAGAAATAGTCACAGATGCTATTTGTCCTTTTGTCACATTCGCACTCTCCCCATAATTATCACCTGAGATGACACAGCTGCTGAAAACCTCAACCGATAACTCAAGGTGATCCCAGGCCCCATTTGAAAAAGGCAGATATGGGGTGGCACTGGTGGCTCAAAGGAGTAGGGCGCTGGCTTGAACAGCAGGCATACTGGAGGTGGCAGGTTCAAACCCAGCTCCGGTCATAAACTGCAAAAAACAAACAAAAAAAAAACCATGAAAAAGGCAGATATGAAAGTCCCCATGTCCAAACCGGCACACCCAGGACACCCAAGGAGGGTGGACCCCACTCTGTTAACAGGACAGGGACCTGAGAATGGCTGGACCCGCCCTCAGAGCAGCTCACCTAAGCTATAGGTGCTGAACCACCCCTGTCATATTTAAATTATGTTGATCAAAAAAAAAAAAAAAAAAAAAAAAAGGATTGCCCCCATAGCTCAGTGGGTAGGGCGCCGGCCACATAACACTGAGGCTGGTGGGTTCGAACCTAGCCCAGGCCAGCTAAGCAACAATGACAACGGCAACCAACAAATATCCAGGTGTTGTGGCAGGTGCCTATAGTCCCAGCTACTTGGGAGGCTGAGGCAAGAGGATCTGTCTCAAAAAATAAATAAATAAATAAATAAATAAATAAATAAATAAATAAATAAAAGAGAGAATATACTTACTGTTCTGTGAACATCTTTTGAAAATAATTAATGGTCTTTAAAAATTTCTGCATCACACCTAAGATCCTCTCATGGTACACCAGTGCACTGTGGCACACCACTTGGAAATCACCGGCTATTATATATATTATGCATATGATGTGATACGTAAAGAATTCAATGTGAGACGCCATAGCTTGGGAGTGCAAACTCCATTCCCAAAGTCGTAGCTAATTGTGCCTGAACTCAGCAGAAATGGAAATCCGTGGGTTTTCTTCTCTTATTGCCTTTAAGGTCATGAACATTAATCCTCCTGCCTAAATGTGGAATTGCAAAGCTTCAGGAAGTCCCCACAAGTTAACAGAAAGAGCCCCCCAAATGCCAGAGTGAGTGGATTCAATGATGCTATCATTTTTATGGCCATGATTTCGTACTTATTTTCTATTCATTTTCTTATTTCTACTTTACTGCAAACATAGTTCCAGCGTTTTGAATCATCCTTTCTTTCTCTTCCCCTTATTTGCCAAAGCATTGAGTAGTGGCTGTCACACTCTGGAAAGCAGCAGATTCCTTGGGCAGCTGGTGGAAGACACCAGGGCACTCTACCAAGGGCAACATAGTAAGACTCTGTCACAAAAATAAATAAATAGGCAGAGATGCTCTGTCTGCTTCAGGGGAGAGGATTTTTCATCAGGCAGTGAGGGCAGAGTTTTTCAGAACCCAGAACCGTAAATGGGATGTGCATTAGGTTTTCCTGAGAGACGTCTGCATGTGGGTTTTGTTGGATGAGTCATTTGTGACTTGGAAAAGGAATTTGCTCTAGAATCACAGTAGAGCTGGGCAGATGATGGATTTCCTTCCTAGGGTTGCCAGAACAAAGGAGCACAGATGGGGAGCTTGAACAGCAGGCATTTATTGCTTACAGATTTGGACGCTGAAGATCAAGATCCCAGTGTGGCAGATGCTGTGAGTGGTGGGGACTCAGCTCCTGGTTCATAGATGGAGCCCTCTCACTGTGTCCTCACATGGTGGAAGGGGCAAGAGGCTCTCTGGGGTCCCTTTATAAGGACCCTGATCTCATCCAGGAGGCTCCACTCTCAGAACCTCATCACCTCCCAAAGGCCCCACCTCTTCATGTCATCATCTTGAGGACCAGGGTTCAACACAGGAATCTGGTGGAATGAAACATTCAGTCCGTTGCAGTGAGCAAAAAGCAAGCTCTCTAACCATCTCATGTAGAATCTCTCATGTCCTCGACACGTTATCTCGGGACTGGGTCCTCCTGAGGCCTCTCTGCTTGGTGTGTAGACACCATCCTTCTCCGTGTGTCCTCACGGGGTTGTCCCTCTGTGTCTGCTCTCATGCCCTCTTCTTGGAAGGACACCAGTCCTGGTGGGTCAGGGCCCACCGTAGTGACCTCACTTTACCTTAATCACCTGTTTAATGACCCATCTCCAAAGATAGACACATTCTGAGGTCCTGATGGTCAGAGCTTCAATATATGAATTTAGGGAGACACCATTCAGCCCGTAACAGATATAAACTGATCAGCTTGTCCACCCAGACCAAGGGCAATGGCCGAGTTGCCCACCTCTGAAAACCAGGCCCTGATCTGGTCTCACTGGCTCAGGAAAACACCCTAGCTCTACCAGGAGGGGCCACACCCTCTCCCACCCTGACACAGGTTAGTAAACCATCCGTTACTTCTCTTTCTGGATGGACACTTTGCCAGCTAAACGGCAGGTGCCAACTTCTTCCATAGCGGAGACCACCTGGCTTCCCTCAGTCCTGACTTGGAGGAGATAGTGAAAAATTAACCTTAAAGAACTCAGCACAAAGGACCAGCTGGGATTGGACCCACACTGCTGGAATACAAGGCCTGTGAACCCATTTTTCTCCACTCCAGATTCAAGAAATTGTATCAGTTGAATTGCCCAAGGGAAAAGAAATCCAGGCACAAAAACTAAGAACTTTGCAGAAAGGCCCTTTGGAGTCTATAGGGCAAACATGGGCATATGGGAACAAAGAGCTGGTGATAAAAGTCAGTTTGTTGTAAGGACATTCATGGGGGATTCTTTTGTAGTTTTCTGGTTTGGGATCTGAATAATTTGCTTTCACCATCTGTGTTGTCTCAATTACATTTTCCCCCCTTAGTTTTGCTCGTATAGATAATTGCCTCAGGTTTGAAGCAAAACAATAACAATCCACATTGGATGATTCGTGGCTTTGGAATTCCAAGAGGGTTGTATTTATTGGCAGTTTGTGTCCCCCTCAAAGATATGTTGAAACCCTCTCCGCCAAGGAGATGGTGTAGGTGGTGGGGCTGCTGGGAGAAGATCCTGAGGGTGGAGCCTCATGGATGGGATCAGCGTCCTTATACGAGGCACCCCAGAGAGCTCTCTTGACCCTTCCACCATGTGAGGACACAGCGAGAAAGCACCATGTCTGAGCCAGGAGGTGAATCCTCACCAGACACAGCATTTACCATGCCAGGATCTTGAACTTTCAGCTTTCAGGACTGTGAGCAATAAATGTGTGTTGTTTGTAAGCCTCAGTGTCCTTATAAAAGGGACCTCAGAGAGCTCCCTGGCCCCTTCCACCATGTGAGGACATAGAAGGCACCATCTATAAACCAGGAGTGACTTCTCATCAGACACAGGATTAGCCATGCCAGGATCTTGATCTTCAGCCTCCAGACCTGAGAGCAATAAATGTTGGTTGTTTTTAGCCTCCTGGTTTGTGATCATTTCTTTCTTTTTTTTTTTTTAATTTTTAATTAAATCACAGATGTATACATTAATGCATTTATGGGGTACAACGTGCTGATTTTATATACAATTTGGAATGCTTACATCAAACTGGTTAACATAGCCTTCACCTCACTTACTTATTGTGTTAAGACATTTATACTCTACTCTTAATAGATTTGACATGTGCCTTTGCAGTTTACACCATAGGTGAGGTCCCATCGATGACCCTCCCTCCATCCAACTCCCCCCCCCTTCCCTCCTTCATCCTGGGCTATAGTTGTGTTTTATCTCTCATATGAAAGTGTGGGTGATTCTATATTGGTTTCATACTGAGTACATTAGATACTTTTTCCTCCATTCTTGAGATACTTTACTAAGAAGAATATGTTCCAGCTCCATCCATGTAAACATAAAAGAGGTAAAGTCTCCATCTTTTTTAAGGCTGCAAAATATTCCATGGTGCACATGTACCACAATTTGTTAATCCATTCATGGGCACTTGAGCTTCTTCCATGACTTGGCAATTATGAATTGGGCTGCAATAAACATTCTGGGGTAAATATCTTTGTTGTAAAGTGATTTTTGGTCTTCTGGATACCTAGCAGAGGAATTTTCTTAAGATGGCCCCAGAACACTTGTGTGGAAGGTCTACCTTTCTCTCTGAAGGTAAGATCCTCAGCCCGTCGGTCTATGCCCCTTCAGGAAATGGGGCATCCATCAGTCACCACTGGTAGAGGTGAAGCCACAACTCCCTGGCTCTGTTGGTGGTGGGTCCCCTGTGTGGGACTTACATGTTACCTATGCAATTGTTACAGCTGTCTATCTCCCTCCCTCCAACAGGGAAGAATTTGAGATGAAACGGAGAGAGACAGAGGCAGAATTCCTGATGCATTGATTAACATGCTAAATGAGGCAGACAAGTTGTCCTCTCCAAAGCCCTTTGCCCTGACTCTTGCACCCTGCCTTCCCATGGCCCTGCTTAAGCCCCACACCTTTTTGAGTCTTCTGGGAAAAATTGATGCATACCCCCTCTCAAGAAGGTGACAAAGGTAAGAAAGTGTGTGACCTTCGTGGTTTATTCCTCATCCTTTCAGATAAAGCAGAAATGCCTCCCAAGAAAACAAATGCTGCACTCAATAAGCACTTGGGGGATTAGTCAGAAAAGAGGAGGCTTCTGGGTTTTAAGGAAAATCCTCCCTTTGTTTTTAATTTTTTTTATTTTTCCTAAATTGTGATATAATCTCAGGACACGAAACCCTCTAAGCAAAAGTGACCCCGTTAGGGAGAGGGTTTTAGTGCGTTTACCACATTGTACAGCCACCACCTCTAAATAGCCCCAGAATATTTTGATGTCCTCAAAAGGAGATCTGTCCCTGCTAGGGGTCACTCTCCATCACTGTCCCTGCCAGTTTCCTTTCTGCCTCTGTGCATTTGCCTATTCAAGATATTTCAATGCTAAACAGCGTCTCATTGAATTATCAGTTCCTATCCACTAGCACGACCCTGGCAATGATTAGCAAAGATTAACAAGTTTTAGGGGAGGACCCAAGTCTGTCCACGGAAGGGGCACAGTCCCCTGCACCCTTGTGAGGTGAATCAGTCTCATTCGTGCTCCTTGAGGTACGAGGCCTTGAGAAGGATCATTTCCAGTACCATATATACTCGGGTATAAGCCAAAAAACTCAGCTTATAGTTGAGTATATGTGGTACTTGGGCTAGATGTGAGTTTGGGGGGATATTCCCCCACCTCGCAGAAGCTGTTTTGCTGAAAAACGCAGGCAGTCACGCCTTAAAGGAGAGAGTGTGCCGGAGGGTCCTTGCCAAGTTGCAGCTGGAGACAGATCATCTGCCTGGGGCCATGGACCGTTGCACTTAGTCCCCTACATCTATTTACACAATAACTTTCAGTTAGTCATCTAGGGAAGTGGGCAAACAGCACAGACAACCCAGCCCTTTGTGGTTCATCTCCACATTGTTTATCTCCAAACAAGACATTCTTAGCTTAGAAAGGTGTGTACGTACTTTGCTGTATTAACGCTGATAAGGAATCTTAATGACAGTTTTGTTACCTTTTGTCTTCCTTATTCTTGGATTATTTTTATCTGATGGGAGTATATAAGAAAGTGAATAAAGACAAGTGGTTGTGGTTGTGCCTGAGCGAGCACCAGCCATCCTTTTTAAAATCGTTCATTTTGTCTGTGGTGTGGCCTTTGCGTCATCGACTAGAAGCCCAGCGGACAGCAACAGTCCACATAGGGGAAGATCACTCTGCTGTGAAAAGGGAGGAAGCCCTGACACCTGTGATCTCATGGCTGGACCTTGAAGAAGTGATGTTCAGTGGAGCAATGCAGATGTGAAATGCACACACTGTAGGATTCCATTCATGGAAAACACCCCCTGCACTTTTTGATTGTCAGCTGTGAGCCTGGGGTAGGTGCAACACAGAGGTAGATTTTCCTTTCCTAGTGACATTTACATTTGCTGGAGGAAATCAAGGGGTAGTGAAGGATACCGAGGCAGACGGGCTCTGTGCTTCAGAGCAACAGAGAAAAGCTCAGGACTGGCCTCACCACCACCCCCCGCCCCAGGCCCTGGCCCTGCAAGGTCACCAGTCAGCCAATGGCCACCCAGCTCAGGAAGGAAGGTCTTACCCACAAGGAGACCTTCACTCTGTCTCTGAGTGAAAATCTCATCGTGGTTCCCTCGGACTGTCATGCACAGCTTCCCAAGGGGAGAACGTGGAAAGGGACCACAGTGATATTCAGCAATGAGGTGTGAGGCACTTTTTTCAGGATGAATTCATGAATTTAATTGTCCAACTGTGTATGTATGTGCGTACGTATGGTTTTCTTTGTGCTGTGTGTGTACATGTATACATACACCTATACATACGCACACATAGACAGCTTGAATATATATTGGATGTAATTTAAATTTATATTTAATTCTTGGTTAATCTAAATATATTTAAGTTAAAGATATTCAATTAAATATATTTATTTAACCTAAATATATTCAATTAAATATATTTATTTATTTTATTTATTTATTTTTTTCTTTTGCAGTTTTTGGTCAGGGCTGGGTTCGAACCTGCCACCTCTGGCATATGGGGCCAGCGCCCCACTCCTTTGAACCACAGGTGCTGCCGTAAATATATTTATTTAAGTTAGACATACTCAATTAAATATATTTATTTAAGTTAAACATATTCAATTAAATATATTTATGCTAAACATCTTCAATTAAATATATTTATTTAAGTTAAACATATTCAATTAAATATATTTATTTATGCTAAATGTATTCAGTTAAATATACTTATTTAAGTTAACTCTATTCAATTAAATATATTTAAGTTAAATATATTCAGTTAAATATATTTATTTAAGTTAAATATGTCCAATTAAATATATTTATTTAAGTTAAATATATTTATTTAAATTAATATCAATTTAACTAAACATACTTAACTTAAATAAATATATTTAATTTAATTTAAATGCATATTTCACACCAATTAGCCATAGGTCTATATATTAAAAACCAGGAGTTTATACCAATTGTGTGGGTTGAATTGTGTCTCCGCAGAAGATATATTGAGACCCTCACACCTCAGACCCTCAAGATGGGCCCTTATTTGAAAATGGGATCTTTCCAGGTATATTTAGTTAAGATGAGGTATTAATACAGTAGGGATGAGCCCTATGTCCAGTGACAGGTGTCCCCCTAAGAGACAGCAGAGGAGACACAGACACAGAGGAGGAGCCACGTGGAGATGGAGGCAGAGACTGGAGTGATGTGGCCACAAGCTCAGGGACACCTGGAGCCCCCAGGAGCTGGGAGAGGCAGGAGGAGCCTCCCCTGAGGCCTCTAAAAGGAACTGGATATAATTGTAATGGGTTGAATGGCAACCCCAAAACATATGACCATTTTAGGAAAACCTATGAATAGAAGAGAATTTGGCAATAGAGTCTCTGCAGATGTGATTGTTGAGGCATCTCAAGATAAGATCATCCTTGATGAGGGAGGGCCCTAAATCCAGTGACAGGTGTCCTCCTAAGAGAGAGCAGAGGGGACACAGACACAGAGGAGAAGCCACGTGGAGACGGAGGCAGAGACTGGAGGGATGTGGCCACAAGCCCAGAGATACCTGGAGCCCCCAGGAGCTGGGAGAGGCAGGAAGGAGCCTCCCCTGGGGCCTGTGGAGGGAGTGGCCCTGAGACATCTGCAGCTCAGACCCCTGGGCTCCGGGGTTGGGCAGGGCACATTTTTCCCGTCTGAAGTCCCCTAGTCCATGGGATTTGTTTGCATCACCCCATGACACTCCTACTCTGAAATCAGTCCCAGTTCTCACCCAAATCACCTCACAATACATTTCCCTTTCCCCTCTTTCCATATGTGTAATTTCTTCCTCCAACCAAGAGAAACATAACTCCCATTATCTCCATTAAATGTCCTCATTAGCTTAAGCCCAGGATGCACAGAAAATGATTTCAGAATATGTACAGTGTGCTTGAATTACAGTTGTCCAGCCCTTAACGCATGTTCAGAATTTAGCCATAATAACAGACTCTCAGAAATACCTCAAGACAGATCTGTTCTCATTTGGAAGAAAAACCACTTCCACATTTTAGAAGCACAATCTGTCAGTATCTCATTACCTATGAGGCAAGGCGGGGGCCGAGGGCAAATGCTTTGTGTGGACGCTTAAATTACATGCAAGAGACGTCTAGGTTTTTAGTAATAATAAAACCGAAAATATGTCCCAGACATTTGCCAGGCCTAGTAGGCGCTGTTGTTCTTACAGAAAAGTGCATTGTAAAAATGTCTGCATTTCATTAGCCTTACGGCTTGCTACAGCCTTACGTTTCCTTAAATTAAAAGAGAATCCCACAGAAGAATGTTCAGAGCTGAGGTATTCTGCCTCGGTAGGCTTGCCAGAATCCCCCCACATTTAAGAGGTGCCAAGCTACGTTACCCAAGGTTCCAAGTCGTAGGTCAAAAATCACTGTTTTTTTTTTTTTGTTTGTTTGTTTGTTTTTGTTTTTTTGTTTGCAAAATTCTCAGATTCAAAATCAAGTTAAACGCACATACATTCACATTCTAAAACTCCCCAGATCATACAGTACGGGAGGTGCTGTTGCAAGGGACACTTAAATTTTACAACAGGGGAGCGAGGCATTTCCTATGCTGGCGTTTGGTTATTTGCCAAGAGTCTTATTCCTTGGTCCCAGTGTTTATCTTGCCAGGACTGATGAGGTCAAGAACTCTGAGCGTCTCCCGTCTGGGTGGCCACCACCTGTAACCCTGGAAATATGGGGGATTCAAGAACCTTGTCACCGCAGGAGATGTTAAGAACTTTATAAATTTCTGCACTGCCTGCCTGCGTGCATTCTCATTGAAGACTCCTTGGAGGAAAAGGGTCGTAAAATGTATCATAGGAAGATTATGTTTTTCACAGAGCCACCCACAGCCAGTAGATCTCATCTAGCACTCCCCTGAACCTTAGAAATTATGTAGCAATCTCAGCCACCTCCGTGGTCCCACACACATAAAAGCTGCCTAGTGTTGAGTGATACCTGCATTGGAGGCCCTCTGCTAGTCACACGCCTGAATATAAACGCCTGTGATCCCAGCACTCTGGGAGGCCGAGGCGGGTGGATTGCTCAAACTCAGGAGTTTAAGACTAGCCCGAGCAAGAGAGACCCCGTCTCTGCTAGAAATAGAAAAACTAGCAATGAGTTGTGGCAGGTGCCTGTAGCCCCAGCTACTTGGGAGGGTGAGGCAGGAGGATCATTTGACCCCAGGAGTTTGAGGTTGCTGGGAGCTGTGAGGCCGCCACGGCATTCTAGCCTAGGTGACAAAGTGAGACAGGGTGTCAAAATATGAAGGGTGCCAAAAAAAAAAAGGTATACACATTTTAAGAAAGAATAAAAAAACTGCATTAAAATTGTACTTAAGTCACATTTGACTTGTGCAATTATAAGTGATACGAAATACAATATTGAAGATATGAATATTATCAATATTTACTGAGCACATATTTACTTATGTATTTATTTCCATAGACTGACATTTCTGCATCTTTGTGTGTTTCATTGTTTTTTTGAGACAAAGTCTCACTTTGTCACCCTAGGTAGAGTGCTATGGCATCACAGCTCACAGCAACCCTCAAACTCCTAGGCTCAAACAATCCTCTTGCCTCAGACTCCCGAGTAGTTGGAACTGCAGGCACTCGCCACAACGCCTGGCTAATTTTTCTAATGTTAGTAGAGATGGGGTCTTGCTCTTGCTCAGGCTGGTCTCAAACTCCTGAGCTGAAGCAATCCACCTGCCTCAGCCTCCCAGAGTGCTGGGGTTTTACTTCCATTTTGAGGAGTGGGGAAAATGGAGAATAAATTTTTTCTTAAATGAGCAATTGATCAGACCAAACCATCTGTGTAATCAATGTTCCCCACTGACTTTAGTTGGCCCCTACTGCTCACACCTCTATGTCTGTTTCTCTTGGGACTGAGTGTGTGACTTCTCATGCCTCCACCATGCAGCTCCCAACGTTTTTTAATTTTTATTAAATCATAGCTGTGTACATCAAGCCAATCATGGGGTACAATGTGCTGGTCTTATATACAATTTGAAATATTTTCATCAAACTGGTTAACATAGCCTTCACGGCATTTTCTTAGTTATTGTGTTAAAACATTTATAGGCTACACTTAGTAAATTTCACACGTACCCTTGTAAGATGCACTGTAGGTGTGGTCCCACCAATCACCCTCCGTCCACCCACCCTCTCCCCTCCCCTCCCTCTCCCCTTTTCCCTTATTCTTGTGCTATAATTGGGTTATAGCTTTCATATGAAAACTATAAATTAGTTTCATAGTAGGGCTGAGTACATTGGATACGTTTTCTTCCATTTTTAAAAATTTATTTTTATTGTTAAATCATAGCTGTGTACATTAGTGCAACCAAGGGGTACAATGTGCGGGTTTCATATACAATCTGAAATATTCTCATCAAACTGTTCAACGTAGCCTTCATGGCATTTCCTTAGTTATTGTATGTAGGCATTTGTTTTCTGCATTTAGTAAGTTTCACCTGTACCCATTCTAAGAGGCACCATAGATGTGGTCCCACCCATTACCCTCCCTTCACCAAAACCTCCCCCCTCCCTTCCCCTTCCTTGGCCCTTTCCCCATAGTCTTGTGCTATAGTTGGGTTATAGCCTTCATGTGAAAGCTATAAATTAGTTTCATAGTAGGGCTGAGTACATTGGATATGTTTTCTTCCATTCTTGAGCTACTTTGGCAAGAAGAATATGT
>CAUYPK010028977.1:0-27018 GCA_963574355.1 Loris lydekkerianus
ATCAACCCACAAATGCATTAACAAATTATGGTATTTGTATGCCATGGAATACTATGCAGCCATAAAAAAGATGGAGACTGCACATCTTTTATACTTACCTGGATGGAGCTGGAACATAGTCTTCTTAGTAAAGTATCTCAAAAATGGGAAAAAAGGTATCCAATATACTCAATACTACTATGAAATCAATATATAATCTCCTACACATTCATATGAATGGTAATACATAACTATAGTACAGAAAGAAGGAGGGAGCAGGGGGGAGACAGGAGGGAAGTGAGGAAGCTGGGAGGAGGGAGGGCATTTGGTAGGACCTCACCTAATGTGCATGATGCAATGGTACATTTCAAAACTATTAAGAATAGACTATAAATGTCTTACCACAGCAATTAAGTATACGAGGAGATGGTTATGTTAATCAGTTTGATGTAAGCATTCCACATTGTATATCAAATCAGCACATTGTACCTCATAAATTCATTAATGTACACAGTCATGATTTAATAAAGAAAAAAAGATTGAAATTGAAAGATTCCTCAAGCCATATGACAAAGGGGGAACAAGCTTCCCAAATCTATGAGATATAGAAAAAAATAATCATAAGGGGAATGTTCATAGCCTTAAATGGCTCCACTGAAAAGACAGAAAGATCACATATTAACAACTTGATTTCTCATCTCAAGGAACCATAAAAACAAAAGCAAACAAAACCCAAAGACAGCAGAATAAAAGCAATAACGAAGTTTAGAACATAAATAAATGAAATGGAAAGAAAAAGAACAATACAAAGGACCAACAAAACAAAAGGGTGGACCTTTGAAAAGATAAACAAAATTGATAATCTACTTGCCAATTTAAACAGGCATAGAAGATAAAGGACTCAAATAAACTCAATCGGAAATGAAAATGGAGATATTACAATGGATAGCACAGAAATAAAATAACAACTATGAATACTATGAAAATATGTATGTACACTAGAAAACCTAGAGGAAATGGATAAATTATTGGAAACACACACTTCCCAAGCACGAATAGGAAGAAATAGAAATCCTGACCAGACATATAATGAGCAGTGAACTAGCTGGGCATTATGGCAGGTGCCTGTAGTCCCAGCTACTTGGGAGGTGGAGGCAGGAGAACCACTTGAGCCCAAGAGTTGAAGGTTGCTGTGAGCTTTGATGCCATGGCACTCTACCCAGGGTGACAGCTTGAGGCTTTGTCTCAAAAAAAAAAAAAAAAAAAAAAAAAAAAGTGAACTTGAGGCATTAATTAAAAATAAATCTATCAGTTTCAGTTTTTTACACGTGATTATGCAGTTCTCCCAGCACCGTTTGTTGAATAGGGATTCTTTTCTCCAGTGTTTGCTTTTGTTTGGTTGATTGAAGATCAGACGGCTATGTGAAGGTTGTTTTATTTCTAGGTTTTCTATCCTGTTCCATAGCTCTGTATCTTCATTTTTGTACTGATATCATGCTGTTTTGATCAATATGGACTTGTAGTATAAACTGAAGTCTGGTAAAGTGATGACTCTGGATTTGTTTTTATTGCATTATATCTTTTGTACTAACCTGTATGAAGCTGGAGAACATTCTAATTAATAAAACACCACAAGAATGGAAAAGCAGATACACATCCACACAAGAGAAAAACACAATTAAAGTCAAGTGAGGGGAAGAGGGGGAGGGAGAGAGGAGAGGAGGGAGGAGAATTGGTGTGTTATCATTTCATAGGCACAGTGTAAGGGTATATGGCACACCTCCTGAGTGAGGGACATAACTACAACTTGTACTCTACCTAACAAATTAAAACAATGTAACCTAATCATCTATACCCTCATATTAATCTAAAATAAAATAAAAAACAAAAACATCTCCCAACAACAAAAAAGTCCAAGACCAGATGGATTCATAGGTTAATTCTACCAGACTTCAAATGAAGAACTGATACTTGTCCTACAGAAACTATTCCATAACATTGAGCAGGAGAGAATCCTCCTTAATTCATTCATGAAGCCCATATTACCTTGATACCAAAACCAGGAAAGTACACACAAAAAAAAAACCCCTACAGACTAATATCCCTTATAAACATAGATGCAAAAATGGCTAACAAAATACTTTTATAGTAAACCAAATTTAATAGCATATCAAAAATATAATTCACCATTATCAAATGGGTCTCATCCCAGAGATGCAAAGATGGTTCAACACATGGAAATCAACAAATGGATTCACCACATAAGCAGAAGTGAAAACAAAGATCGTATGATTACCCCAGTAGATACAGAGAAAAGATTCAATGAAATCCATCACCTCTTCATGACAAAACCCTCAATGAACTAGTCATAGAAGAAACATACCTCAATATTATAAAAGCTGCACATAACAACAAACATCATACTGAATGGGGAGAAGTCAAAAGCATCACCCTAAGAACTGGAATAAGACAAGGCTGACCATTGTCACCACTTCTATTCAACATAATGCTAGAAGGTCTAGCCAGAGCAATCAGGCAATAGAAAAAAATAAAGGGCATCTAAATCTGGAAAGAGGAGGTCAGACTATCCCTTTTGGTGATGATATGATCTTGTATTTAGAAAAACCCCAAAATTTCACCAAGAGACTCCTGAAATTAATAAATAAATTCAGCAAAGTTTCAGGTTATAATATTGATGTACACAAATCAGTAGCATTTCCATATACCAATAACAGTCAAGCTGACAATTAAATCAGAGACTCAATACTATTCACAATAGCTACAAAGAAAATAAAATACCTAGGAATACACCTAACCAGAGAGGTGAAAGATCTGTGCAAGTAAAACTACAAAACACTCATGAAAAAGAGCATAGATGACACAAACAAATGGAAAAACATACCATGCTTATGGACTGGTAGAATTAATGTCATTAAAATGTCCATACTGAACAAAGCTATCAATTCAACATAATCCCCATCAAAATACCCAGGTAAAATTTCACAGATCTAGGAAAAATATTTTTATGCTTCATTTGGGGCCAAAAAGAAACCCAAATAGCCAAAGCAATCTTAATCAACAAGAACAAGCCTGGAGAGATCACATTGCCTGATCTCAAATTATTCTACAAGGCTAATGTAATCAAAACAGCATGGTACTGGCGTAAAAGTAGAGATGTAGCCCAATGGAGTGGAACAGAGACCCCAAGATAAAACCACCTAGTTACAATCAACTGACCTTCAACAAAGGAGACAACATACATTGGTGAAAGGAAGTCCTATTCATTAAATGGTTCTGGGAAAACCGGAGAGCCACACGCAGAAGAATGAAACAGGACTCCCATTTCTTGCCATCTAGGAAATCTAACTCAAGATGGATAAAATAATTAAACATAAGGAATGAAATCATAAAGACTCTAGAAGAAAATGTAGGAAAAAAATCTTGTAGATAGCAGCCTAGGCAAATAATTATGATTAAGACCCCAAAGGCAAATACACCAATAAAAAATAATTGAATGGGACTTAAACAAAAATGTTTCTGTCCAGCCAGGGAAGTAATCAACAAAGTAACCTATAAAACAGGAAGAAAATATTTCCAAACTCTACAGG
Organism: Loris lydekkerianus; assembly: GCA_963574355.1. Taxonomy (NCBI): domain Eukaryota; kingdom Metazoa; phylum Chordata; class Mammalia; order Primates; family Lorisidae; genus Loris; species Loris lydekkerianus. The sequence continues at coordinate 3,588 of CAUYPK010028977.1, forward strand.
GTGGACATAAAGTTTATGTACAATTTACTATCTTAAAATATTTTTACGAATTTTATGTCCACCCTGTATATCTGATAAAGGACTAATATCTAGTATCTACAAATAACTCAAAGAAAACAGCAAGGAAAAATAACTCCATCAAAACATGGACAGAAAACATTGACAGAAATTTTTCAAAAGAAGATAACAAATGGCCAACAAAGATAAAAAAAAAATGTTCAACATCAGTGATCATCAGGGAAATGCAAATTAAAACCACAGTGATATATTATCTTAACCCCTATCAGAATTCCATTTATTTTTTTGAAACAGTCTCACTCTGTCATTTCAGGTAGAATGCCATGTCATAGCTCACGGAAACCTCAAATTCTTGGGCTCAATAGATCCTCTTGCTGGGATTATAGGTGCCCGCCACAACACTCGGCTAAATTTTCTATTTTTGCTAGAGATGGGGTCTTGCACTTGCTAAGGCTAGTCTTGAACTCCTGCACTAAGCAATCCACTTGTCTGGGCCTCCCAGAGTGTTACGATTATAGGTGTGAGCCACGGCACCTGGACATTTTTTTTAGAAGTAAAAAAACAATAGATGGTGGTGTCTTTTTCAGTAACTTGGATGGAACTGGAGACCATTATCCTAAGTGAAGTATCTTAAGAATGGAAAAATAAATACCACTTGTACTCACTAGTAATTAGGAGTTAAACAGTGGGCACACATGGGCACAAAGAGACTTAAAGGACATTCGAAACAAGGAAGGGGGAGGCTGTAAAGGGGGTAAGAGGTAAAAACTTACCTATCAGATATAATGAACGCTATTCTGGTGACAGGAACACTAAAAGCCCCTACTTAAGCATTATACAATGTATCCATGTAGCAAAAACATTAGTATCCCCTACATATTTTGAAATAATAAATAAAATAAAATAAAGCAATTGTCTAGTTGGCCTTTTTTTTTTTTTTTTTTTTTTTTAGACAGAGTCTCACTTTATTACTCTCGTGGAGTGGCGTGGTGTCACAGCTCACAGCAACCTCCAGCTCTTGGGCTTTGGTGATTCTCCTGCTTCAGCATCCGGAGTAGCTGAGACTACAGACGCCTGCCACAACACCTGGCTATTTTTTTGTTGCAGTTTGGCTGGGGCCGGGTTCAAACCCGCAGCCCTTGGTATATGGGGCCAGCGCCCTAATCACTGAGCCACAGGCACTGCCCTCTAATTGGCCTTTAAACAAATAAAGTGTCTGAGCTTATTTTCTCAGCGCTGAAGTTGATATAATGATCATCATATTACATGGTTGTTTTGAGGATTAAATGAGAGAATGTTTATAAGAGTACCAGCATAAAGCAATCACTCAAAAATTTTAGTTCCTTTTTCACCTTTTCCTGAATGTTAAATTGATGGAAAAATGTTTCTCTGAAAGCTGAAACTAAATCTCAGAGCACAGTAATGATATAACACGGAGCTAGGAGTGATGGCTCCACACTACAAATTGGAAATTAGAAATTAAAGTTATTACTTTTGCATTCTGAACCCGTCATTTAGCCTACTACTATTTTTTTCTGGAATTTCTGATATTTTTCTACAATGTTTAATCAATTTAGAAGAAATTTCCATTTTTACAAAAAATGATGTAGAGAAAAACAACCAACTAGCTTCAAAAGGTTTCACCCAAGAAGCTAAATGTCAGGGTTTCAGTTTTTTTTTTGCTATGACCTAATCACATTTGCTCTTAAGGTAGCTAGCTGAGTGTGTGTAACATTTAACAACTTGCCTCTAAAATCTTACTATAAAGAGAACTGGCACAGAGGGGCTATTTGACAGTCTGTGATGAGTATAGCACAACCGACAACAAACTTCTGAATGAAGCAATCTTTATAAAGAAGGAAAATGATGGTGTCTTCTGTGAGGCTTGTTTCTTTGTTAAGAGTTAGGTTCAGGACAGGACTAATATTCAGCAATACTACCCTATGACCGATCTCATTTGATCCTGGAAGGTAAGGAGGGTCAGGCCTGTTTTGTATTTGGCTAGGAGAAAGTATGACACTGTTAGAAAGATTGATTCTCATATTTCTTGATCTGTGAGTGACACAATCAAGGCAATGCAATAATACTTTTTATTGCGTGTCTATCATGGGCCCCATACCAAAAGCTCCTTTACATATATAATTGGAGGAGTGTATTTGGTGAGGAAGATAACAAATTCTTATTTTATTTCTCTTTATCTTAGAGAAAGTAGCTTGGTGACAGCTATGAATGTATAGGAAAGTGGTAATTTCAAAACTTATGCAGGATGTTTGTGGAGCCATTGCTAGGTGGAAAAACTCTGGTTTTTCCCATTGTGGACAGAAATATGTGCAGAATATTTTAACTTAGGCATATTTTCTCTTTATTCAGGTTGAATCCAGATTTTTTTTTTGTGTGTGTGTGTGTCTATGTCTGTGTGTGTATAGTATGTGTGTACACATGTAGATATATGTATATATATATATGTGTGTGTGTGTGTGTGTGTGTGTACAGACATAGCTTGAACATATTATGGGTTCAGTTCCAGACCACCAAAATAAAGCAAATATTGCAGTAAAGTGAGTCACACAAATTTTGGTGCTTCCCAGTACATATAAGAGTTATGTTTATTCAATTGTGTAGTCTACTAAGCTTGCTGTAGCATTATGTCTCAAAATGTCCACACCTTAAATTTAAAATACTTTATTGCTGACATAGAGCCACCATGGGAGCCCATGCTGTTAGAACAATGGCACTACTAGACTTGCTTGTCACAGGGTTGCCACAAACCTTCCATTTGTAAAAAAACACAGTATTTTCAAAGTATAACAAAGCTATTGGAATAAAATGAAGTATGTTTGTATAAGCCTTGTATATATACACACTCAAATACACATACTGTATAATGTGTGTGCATATATAATTTTGTACACATAGGGATTTAACTGATGAATAGAGGAGCAAGTCCTGAAATTTGGTAGGGGTAGCCCTTTACAGAGGTTGTACAGATACCACTACCAATGTATGACAGTATCTGTTCCCTTACAGGCTTTTCTCCCATTTCCTTTTCACTGCTTCCAATCAGAATTCTGTGTGAAAGAACAGCATTTAAGAAGGCTTGCAGGCATTAGAAGACATAGTGTAGGCTTGGCGCCCCTAGCTAAGTGGTTAGGGCGCTGGCCACATGCATTGGGGCTGGCAGGTTCGAACCTGGCCCAGGCCTGCTAAGCAACAATGACAACTACAACCAAAAAATAGCTGGGCGTTGTGGCAGGCGCCTGTAGTCCAAGCTACTTGGGAGACTGAGGCAAGAGAATCGCATAAGCCCAAGAGTTTGAGGTTGCTGTGAGCTGTAATGCCACGGCATTCTACTGAGGGTGATATAGTGAGACTCTGTCTCAAAAGAGAAGACATAGTGTGTTGAAGACCTTCAAATAATTAAATATGGTGGAATTATCATTTAGAGGGACAGGGTGGCATATGTAAACATAGGCATAAAGATGAGGCTAAAGGCAAGAAATTAGGCAAGAGGGGTCTACTTATATATGTACATGTAGAGCAACCTCAAATAATTCAATATCCCTTGAGTGTAGTATGTGAGTTTTTTGGGAGTAGGGAGGTGAGTAGTACGTATTTTTTTTTTTTTTTTAACCTTCTGGATGGCTATAATTATTTCTCATTATACTTTTTCCATAGACAGAAAGATCTTGGAGGGGGATGAGTTTAGAGAACAGAAGCCCACACAGACTATTGTGTTGAAGGTCCAGGAGGATGAACCAAAGGAGCAAGTAAGAAGGCTGAGAGCTGGGAGTTCTACAATGGGAACTCTTTGAAGAGTTTAACCTTTTGAAGTAATTTATTACTTGGGCTATAGAAACAGCCACATAAAGAGTGCAGTTTTAAATCTGTCTTTTTTTATGATTATAGTTTTAAATCTTTCTCCTCCTTTGTTGCAATCCTCTTTAGTTACTCTCAACTCCTCAGTAAAGACGTGCCCTGCCACCGCCTCAGGTGATGGAGATGTGTGGAGTAAAGGAACAGAGCGGTAAAAGGAAGTGTGAATTACCCCACATTTGCTCCTTTGCTGATGCCTGTGTGCAGGGAGCAGTGTGCTATATGGCTGATGACTGTGTCCAAGCAAGCCTAGAGGCCACCAGTGTCCAATAAAGAGGTAGGCCATGGCTGAGTTGAGAATAACAAGGAGGAGCTGCTATTCTAGAGCAGATGTGAGAGAATCCCAGTCTCAGTACATACTAGAATATACATTTCCAATGTGATCCTTGCAAGGCGGAATATTGAGTTGGGTTTCACAAAGTCATTCTTTATTTCCCAGGAAACCTAGATGATAGGTATTATTCTCTTCATTTTACGTACTAGGAAATAATAATAAGAAAATAATGTTCTTATCTTAAGCTGTAAATAATGATAGTAATAATAGTTATCATTTACTCTGTACAGACCTATTATGTGTGAGGCCCTCAGCAATTTCCTTTACATTCATTGTAATTATGGACAGATTGCTACAAGGAAAGAATTGCTTTCTTAATTTCATGGGGGAGAAAAGTGAGACTCAGTGTTAATTGTAGGTGAAAGGATACCTAGAAACCTGGTAAAGCATTATTTTGGGGTATGTCTGTGAGAGTGTTTCCAGAGATTAGCCTGTGAGTTTGAGTGGATAAAGGGGGGACGATCTGCCCTCAATGTAGGTGGGTACCATCCAATCTTCTGGGGGTCCGAGAACAAAACCCTAGAAAAGGCAAATATCTCAATCTATCTGCTGAAGCTGTGACATACTCTTCCTCTCCTGTCCTTGGGCAGAAACTCTAGACTCTCCAACCTTTGAACTTCAAGACTTACACCACTGTCCCCCATCCCTACCTGTTGGATTCTCAGACCTCTTGCCTTGGACTGAGAGCTATAGCATCAGGTTTCCTGGTTCAGGGGCTTGTAGACTTAGACAGAGCCAAGTACCAGCCTCTTGGGGTCTCCAGCTTGCAGATCAGCTGTCATGGGACTTTTTAGTTCCATAATCTCATGAGCCAATTACCCTAATGAATCTCCTCTCATATATGTATCCTATTGATGTTGTCGCTTTGGAGAGCCCTAATATACTCAAAAAGTAAATAATATACTCAAGGTCATGCAAGTAACAATTGGCTAATTTGGAACTAGAATCTAGAACTTGTGGACCCCAGAGTTATGCTGATTCCTTTGTATGTTAGAGAGACAAGAGATGGTAGAGACAATTGGGAACAAGCTTCTCAAATCCCCTTCTCTTGTATTTTCTAGACTTATATCCTTATCATCTGATTTCTGTTCTTCCTTCTCTCTAAGGTTATCTTATCCAGGTATCATTTGGATTCCATCTCTTCTTGTCCCCTTGGCATCTTTCTCCAGAAATGATCTCCTTTCTCTTTTAATCTTAAAATTATGAGCATAAAAAAAGAACTTCCCTTAACCCTTTCTCTTTCTAGCTAGTCCTTCTCCTTCAAAGAGAAGTTTCTGTTCAGTGTGTTCACGTTCTATTCACTTGTCAATTCACTTTGGTGAATCTTTCACCAAGGCTTTTATGGATCTCCTGATTACCCAATCCAATGGCCTTTTTCAGTCTTCATTCCCCTGAACATTTATGCATTTTTTTTTTGAGACAGAGTCTCACTGTGTCCCCCTCAATAGAGTGCTGTAGCATCACAGCTCACAGCAACCTCAAACTCATTCGCTCAAGAGATTCTCTTGCCTCAGCCTCCCAAGTAGCTGGGACGACAGGCTCCCAGCCACAATGCCGGGCTAATTTTTCTGTCTATTTTTTTTTTTTTTTTAGAGACAGGTCTCTTTCTGACTCAGGTTGGTTTTGAACTCATGAACTTTTATGCATTTTTGACACTATGCTGTAGGCTATCTTATAGTTCTTAAAATTCTCTCCTTTTTGATGGTATCCATGACACCAGATTTCCTGCTACTTTTCTTATCATTCCCCCTTAGTCTCATTCAGTGACTTTTTTCTTCTCTGTCCACCTCTTATATATGGATGTTTCTCTGAGTTTAATCCTTTTTTGCTAATATATTCTCTCTTGAGATGAATTTTTTCCCCTATCCTAAGGCTCTGGCTTTGATACCTAAGACTTCTTTCCTGAGTTTTGGAACTATATTGGCTACTAGTTTTGTTCTAAAGCCTAGTCTATAAAGAATCCTACCGTATACAATCTTCTTCTGATTCCTTCATTTGAATGTCCTTTCTCTTCCTGTTGAATTCTCCTAGGATTTTACCCACACCTCTTAGCTGACACTCATCACATCACATTTTGGCAGCTGTTGGTATGTTTGTCATATTCCTTCTAGTAAATTGTAAACTTCTTTTAGGTGAGAACTTTGCCTTTCTTGTCATTATATTTTCTTTGGAACATAATATAGTGCTACACACATGTTAGGGGGTTATATTTACTAAATGTAATTTAACCTATTTTCCACTGTTTTATCACCTTTCTTTTCATTTCTTTTTTCCTTCCTTTTAATTTATTTATTTATTTATTTATTTTCTTTTTTTTTTGAGACAGAGTTTTACTTTGTTGCCCTCGGTAGAGTGCTGTAGCATCACAGCTCACAGCAAGCTCCAGCTCCTGGGCTTAGGCGATTCTCTTGCCTCAACCTCCTGAGTAGCTGGGACTACAGGCGCCTGCCACAATGCCCAGCTATTTTTTTGTTGCAGTTTGGCTGGGGGTGGGTTCAAACTCACCACCCTCGGTATATGAGGCCGGTGCACTACTCACTGAGGCACAGGTGCCACCCTTATCACCTTTATCTCATCTTCTAAAATTTCTCTGAGCTGAGTGTTTTTTGAGCCATGTACCATAATTTGACAGTGACAGGGATGACTTCCTCACCAAATTGCTCCAGTTAGAGCAGTGGTTCTCAACCTTCTTAACGCCATGACCCTTTAATATAATTTCTCATGTTGTGGTGACCCCCAACCATGGGATTATTTTCATTGCTACTTCATAATTTTGCTACTGTTATGAATTGTAATGTACATATCTGATATGCAGGATGCAGTTTCATTGTTACAAAGGGCTCACAACCCACAGGTTGAGAACCACTGAGTTAGAGGGTCATCTGTTGAGGATGCCATGAGACAACCATTTTTCCTCAGTCTGGGGGGGGGGGCACATCCACAAACGCAGGCAGGCCAGCTTTTCACATGGTGGCCATCTAATTCTAAGCCAAATATCTAGACTCAAGCAAAGCGTATCTGGAGGGATTCCACAACCCTCATAGGGCAATCCTCACTGCAGCATCCTTTTTGTTTGCTTGTCTACCTGCGTGAACAATGTTCATCTGCCCACATTTCTCCTGCCTCCTGCTGAAATACCTGACCATTGGCTTATTGGCCTAACCATTAGCCTGTCTTCTAGGTGTTAACAAAGTTCTCACCACTCCTCTAAAAAAAAAAAAAAAAAAAAATATATATATATATATATATATATATATATATATATATATTGATGTTTACTAGTTCTCCAATACAAAAGGCTTGTACTTCTTGCTTTCCTTGTCACAACTCTTCACTCCTTGTTCCTTTAGTATGCCATAACATAAATACATAATGTCAATACTTTCTTTGTTTAATGCCTACTTTTAATATGTGTGTTTTAGTATAGATTGGTTGTCCTATGCTGTAAATCCTAGAGGATAGAGATGATGAGTCTCCTGGGTCAATTTGATGAATTCTTATCTTTGTATCATTTGAAATATGTACTTAATAAGCAAGGATGCCTTTGATGATGATTTAACACCATCTACTGGTCTTTGATCTGAATATATGTCTTTAAAATCTATGGTGATTTATAAACAGTACAACTATAGCTTGCATTCTTGTGATCTCAACCAAATTGGTGTGACTTTCAGACAGTAACTGATAGCCATCTTTCATCGTATTGATAACTCAGGAAGGTGGTAAGAGGAGTGTATTGACCCTAACCCTAACCACGGTGTTATAAAGCAAAATACATGCACTTTCATAGTGGCAGTGACATGTTTTCTCAAAGGAAGCAGGGGTTTCACCTGGGAAGGGATTTAGGAAAAGACTTCATGAAGGAATTTAAATGTGATATAATCATATTTATGGTATAGATGGACTCTCCTGCCTGATATGTGGAAGATAAATCAAAAGAACACAAGAATTAAAACAGAGATACCAATGGGAATAGAAATAAGAAAAAGAGCACCTCCTGATATTTAGAAGCTGGCCTGGCACTCACAACTAGGCCATGTTATCCTCCTATTGGACATAAACAATATCACAAAACACCAGCATCCCATATAGTTACACTGAGGCTATGATAGATTGAAACAGAACAAGACCACATCATAATTTTATCTAAGCATAGACAAAAGCAAGGTCACTTTGCCACCCACAAGATACCAGATATCTTATTATCTTTGTTAAAATGAATGACTGCTACTTCTTTACAAACTATAGCTTTATCCCTCCTCTAGTGTGTCTTCTATATAGATAAGGTTCACTGAGATACTCTATCATAAAATTGCCCCCATTTCCTGACAGGATCCAGTCCAAAATGAAGTCCTGCTTCCTTAGCCCAGCTAACTTCTAAATCCTAACCCCCAAACACTGGCTTTTTAAACACCTTCTGACTCATAACCCATGCATCCCCATGGCATGTGTTTTCCCTCACTGCAATGAGTAATAATGTAAGCAATGGTGAGGGTATGAAATAAACAGTGGTACCAGGGATGGAGAAGAGGGTCCAGATTCTAGAAACATATATAAAATAAAATAAGCAGTATCTCACTCGTTAGATTTGGAGGTTGAGAGTATGGGAAGATCCAGCACAAAGTGTAAGGCTGTAGCATGGTATCTAGGTGGATAGTGGTACTATTCATAAAAACTTCAAAAGCAGAAAGACAGGAACTTTAGGGAGGAACATTCTTCTTTTGCTTTTATGCAATTGTGTTGCAAAGATAGGTAGAAGCATTTTGAATATTTGTAATTGAAGTGCTTATGAAAATAACCATGCGGAGAGATATAGCAGGCAGTTGGACCTATGGGTTTGAAGCTAGGAAAGGTCTAACCTAGTACGTAAACCCAAAAGAGGGGATGAGGTCACACTGAAAATTTGTGTAAAATGAGAAGAGCGTTTGGCTGAGAAACAAACTCTGAGCTTCATCAACATTTAAGAGTAGGCAGAGGAAGTTTTCCTTTCAGGAAGAGAGTCATGGAGGCAAAAGAGTTGAAAGTTTAAAAAAGTGGGGAGGCATGAACAGCTTTAAATGCAATTGAGAGATCAAGTCTGTTAGGTTTGGAAATTATGAAATCATTGGTGACCAGAGGGAAGGAGAGAAGTTTAAGTGGAATGGTGGGTATGTATGCAGATAGGAATGGATTGGAGGGTAAATGGGAAGCAGGAATGTAGAGGCTGTAGGTGAGAACAACTGTTTTGAGATTTGGAGGAAAAGTGGAGGAGAGGCAGCACCTGTGGCTCAAAAGAGTAGAGTGCTGGCCCCATATGCCAGAGGTGGCGGGTTCAATCCCAGCCCCGGCCAAGAAAAAAAAAAAATGCAAAAAAGAAAAGTGGAGGAGCAGGGTGGAAACTGGGTACAGATGTGTGGTCAAAAAGTAAAGAAGAATAAATTAAAAGTACTATAGAAAGTCTGTCTTGTCAATGATACATCATTGGTCACTCCAGCAGTGCTTGACATACACATAGGAATTCAATAAATACGTTTTGAATAAATGAATGATAGGATAAGTAGTATAATATGATTGGTAGAGAAATTTCCAGAAAATGTAGTAGAAGGGGTTGAAGTCAAGGCTATTGTTAACCAGAGACATTACATGTCTTCTGTCAGAAGTTTAGAGACATTGTTCCATTTAATCCTAGAGCCTTTACCTAGAACTACTTGATCTTTTCTGTTATCTCATCATGTTTAGTTTCATATAGCTCAGAACTTTGCATAATATTGTTACCATAGATTTATTTTGGTAATATTAAGAAACATTGCAATTTAGAGAACATTTGTGAATTGATTTATTTCAAATTGTAATTCAATAATTTATTGAATGTTCCATTTGTGCATTATTTCCTATTTGTGATGCTGTCATGATTTTGTAATTTAGTTTAATGAAGAACTTTACGATAGTCTGAATTAGCCACTAATAAGTTTGCCCCAGAATGCATTGATTTGCCCGTTGCTGAAGGGCTATTCCTGCAGAGTTCAGCTGACTCTATGTTTGCAAAAAAGTAGTTGGAATCCAGGCACCATCTGAATTGAATCAGATAACTTCTAAAAGTTCATTGTAAAGATTCTTAGAGATTCTAATATTCTTCTACTTTATGGCTAAATAGTACCATTTCCCATTTTAAAAGCAATTGCATTTCTAATATTGTCATCTCATATTTCAAATAAAGTTTGAATTAAAACTTTAAATATTGGAGAAAATATTTTAGACTTTATTAAGCATGTCATATGAATGGGAGTTTATTTTGTTACAAGTAACATGCATAGTCTTTCCTAAGAATGTGGGGGGAAAGAGAGAGCGACAGAGAGTGTGAGCGAGCATACTCACTGCTATATTTACTTTTTACTGATGAATTGGGATTTCTTCTCTCCATCAATACCCAGAAGCTCCAGACTGGTTAGGGATTGTGTCTTACAAAGAAAGAGTTACTGTCAGGAAGTTGTATATATTTTTTCCAGTGGAGCATAAAACTGTGGCTGTTCTCTTGACGTATCTGAGAGATTTATTGTTTTGGGAGCCTGGTTTGTCAATTCCACTGGATAGTTTTACCAATGCAAACTGACTGGCTTTCCAGAAATGCCTGCTGTCTTCTAACTGCCAGATGTCTTGTGATGAGAACAGCATGAGGCTGATGTGGCAGAAAAATAAAGTGTATGCACAGCTAAGAGAAGGTAGTGAGAAGAGTTATGGCATGGAGACTCTCTCTTCCAAATCCAATTCTCCATCTCATCCTAGCTCATAACACAATCATTTTCAAAAACCATATCTTGGCCCTTCCATACACTGTGGAGGAATATCAGGGGTCTTGTGATATGATTTGTGTCTCAAACAGGGAGTCAGTGAGATGGGGATTTACCAAACTAATGCTTTCCTTAGCATTGCCCAGACCATATGATGACTTAACTCTCAACACTTTTTCCTCTGTGTCTTTCTGAGACTTTGTCTCTCTTACTATAGCACACAATCATGTCAGATATGTACTGGTTATTGAGTATTTATGTAGAGCACCCACTTACAAACTATCCTCATACTAGCTGTGCAAAGCTGGTATCATTATTGTCATTTTACATATAGTAAACTAATGACCAGGTTAAGTGACTTGTCCAAGCCTACACAGATATTAGATAGAAGATTTAAGATTTAATCCTTCCATGTTTGCCTGCAAAATTAGTCATTTGTTACATTATTTGTTTATCAATTAATTAACAATGGTCCTAACTAATATGCTTTTTCATTTTACTTATATTCCCCATATAAGGTTTTCTTCATTGGCTAAATTGACTACATAATTGTCTAATGTGGTATAAGCCTACTCAATATGAGACATGTGGACACACACTTACTTGAAAGACATAGCTATGTGGTTAAAATGTTTTTTAAAGTAACACTTTTTGCCACTGATTGAATTTTAAACTTTATGGTAAGATAGAATTAACATCAGTGTCAGCTGGTTGGTACTAGGTTGTCAGGCTCTCAGCAGCTCAGAAATTCTGAACTCGACCCCCTGACCTTTTATTCCTTTCCCTATCACTCCCTTTCCTGGGGGCCTACCTGATATGGTTGTGCAAATTGGACATCGATCAACTCTGGGAGCACCACAGTCACATCACAATCTATGTGAAAGGCATCAGCCCTCCTCTCTCCTCTGCCTCGATTTCCAAACACACTTGTCTTGTGTGTGTGGGTGTGTGTGTGCACATGAGCATGCTGAAAGGATGATTATCTGATAGGGAAGCTAGTTAAGGGGCAATTGGTGATGGTTACAGCATTAATTAGGAATTTTGCTGTCAAATAATGTAGAAAGAATGGTACCTGAAAGTTTAAATCCTGATGCTAAATCTACCTCAGAACTAGAAACCAGAAAGGTGGCAAAACAAATGATGAATTCTCTTGGATATTCTATACCTGAAAACCTAGACGCAGATATATCTAGTCAGGTCAGCAGCTTGTTTCTGGAGTTGAGTGACGTATTTTGAAATTTTAAACTGTGTCAAAGAGAGGGAAAGATTAAAAAAAAAAAAAAGAAGAAAAGCTGACTGACTAAAGAGTTCTCTTTGACCTAAATTACAAAATGATTCCATTAACAAATGGCTTCCTGACCTAAAGATGGGCTAGAATCTATAGGTAATCATCTGTATACCTAACTAGTTTCAGGGAACTAATTGGATGCCCTAAAGGGATATATGAATATATGTATTTTTTAAATAAGAAAGCATCTTAAAATCTTAAGGACATAATGTTACCTGTCCAAAACTGGGAGAGCAATGCACGGTGAAGACCAAGTACAAGGCAGAGCAAATGATGTTACTGGAAATCTTAGATAATGAGAAAGAAAGATATTGTGCTTTTGTTAATGAGACTATTTTTGTTCATATTGTGCATAGGAATGCCAGTACACTGAAGACTTCCATTTTGAATTGAAAGTGCTTCCTATAAGCACTTGAATTAGTAATGGTTTGTTGGGGCTTTGTAAGAAGTACCTTAAGTGTTTAGGACTAGGCCATACATAGCCCCTATAGTCTTCTTAGATTTGAAGATATTTTTCATATGTGAAAGAGAATTGAAGAAAAGAAATTTCCCATTTGGAATTAAACTCATATTTAGATTTCATTTTTGGAAAGTCATCTATAGTCAGCATGTGAAGGCAGGTCCACTCCTGTCCTAACATTTGCAGAGCTTGGGACAAGAATCAAATGAAGGCCAATTTATGATTTTATGTAAACATTTAAAAGTTCTAAATAATGTGAATGGACTAGTAGATGAAATCCCTCACTATCAACCAGGATTGGTTTCAGGATGCCCAGCAGATACCAAAATCTGTGGATGCTCAAGTCTCTGACATAAAGTGGTATAGTACTTGCATGTAACCTACACATATCCTCCTGTGCACTTCAAATCATCTCTAGATTACTTATAAAACCTAATAAAATGTGGATGTTATGTAAATAGTTGTTATACTGTATTGTTTAGGAAATAACGAGAAGGAAAAAAGTCTGTACATGTTCAGTACTGACACAACCATTCATTTTTTTCTGAATATTTTCAATTCGTGGTTGGTTAGTTCCATGAATGTGGAACCCAAAGATATGGAGGGCCAACTGTATGTTCTACCCTTCCACCTTGACAAATACACCTTTATAACAATCTTGAAAGCCAGGATCCAATTTAGAGTTCTCCAATTGCTCAGAGCTCTAGGTGAGGAGGTAATGGCACACTTCTCTTTCTATTTCAGCTCCAACTCAGCCCACCTCAGCAGGAATGTCACACAGAAACATGTGGACATCCAAGGACATGTATTCAATTCATTTACAAATGGCTCTTCTTTGGAGATCCCTCAAATCTAGGGGTATGCACACCCTGGTGTGGTTATCTCTAACAGGATAACTCTCAAGAAGAGGCCTTGGAATCAGGCTGAGTTTATTTGGGAAGGAAATTCTTAAGTTCTAGGTGCCCAAACTGGCATCTAAAAGGGCTGGTCCTGGGCTCCCAGGGAGGCACATCTTCTTGGTTCTGTGAACTCTACACTCCTTGGGAAAGGGCATAGCCAGAGGATGGCCAAAGAATAATAATTTGTTATATAAACCAGGATGGGATAATGGGGAAGAGACCATGAAAAAATTGGCAGGGCTCTGCTACAAATTGACTGTAAGACTCTGGGCTTTCATTATCTAGGATCTGGACATTCTAAGATGGTTTAAGGGCAATCCAATTAAGTGGCATGCAATGCCCAAACTGGGTAGGGAAGTTTGTGTTTGTGTCATCCTCTAATGAGGAAAACAAATTCAATCAAGCAAGAACATCTGGGTCCTGAAAGGATCCACCAGCAGTAAGCCACCCCGGTAGCTGGGCCTTGTTCCTCCATGAGCCTGGGTGGGTACAGGAGGAAGGCAGGTTGTTTCCAGCATATCCTGTGAGACTGGAGTAATCCTGACTTGAACGGAAAGACCCATTAGAACTCACCCCAGGTAGCATGGTGTCATAACAGAAAGGTAGGGTCCAAGTGCCTCTGGAAAAAGAAGAGAGCACCACAGAGAAAGAATTTGTCAGGGTGACCCCAGCCAGCCTGGTCGAGGGAGACAGGCACTGTGTCCTTCAGAAAACTGCTGCTCCCAAGGTGTACCTGGGAGCTGGGTGGAGTGATTCATTCTCCAGCCCTTCTCCACCCTGGAGACGATGGCCCAGCAACTCGGCCAACCCCCCTGCTGTCATTCAACACTGGAAAAGTAACCTTCGGAAACTTTGCTTTTCCAGCTACCTCATTACTAGTAAGGCCTCACATGCCAGTCACACACCCGAGAGCTGTTTTCTTCCCAGATCCGGAATCCATTGGTTTCTGCTTTATCAATTAACTTCATTGGCCTGCATCAAGTCCTCGAGAGGAGGATTGACTTAGAGAAAATGGAATTCCCGAGCAAGCAAAGCTGAGGTTCTAACCTTGTGCAGTCCAGCCTCTGGGTCTAGTTCCCCGTAACCCTTTTCATGTGCCTTCTCCCATTTCTTTCTCCCTTCCCTCACTCTCTTACTCTTCCCCTCTCTTTTATCCCCCCCTTGTCTCTTCCCTCCTCTTTCTCTTTTTGCTTTTTCCTGGTTTCCATCCCTTTGCTCTTATCTGCTCCTTGCCTCCTCCTGCATCCTGTTCCCTTTTATCTTCTCTAACTCCCTTTAGAAACAATTGCTAAAGTCAACAGATAGTCTAAATTTTAAAATGTTTGAAGCTGCAGTGGATTAATATTTCCCCAGAATCCAACTTCCTTTTCAACTAAAGAATAATCATGTAATGGAACTAAAAAGAGAACAGGATATTTTCAAAGGAACATGAGCTACAAGCTGGCTGCCCTCACCCTTCCACCCTCCCTACACTCACACCCATCCTGAAATTCAAGGGGCACATTCACCATGATTTCTTAGAGCCCTAGTTCTGCTTCTATCTTTATTAATCTGTTTTTTTGCTCAGTTCTCGCTGAGGCCTCATGGGGGAGCTGCTATCTCACTGTAGAGAAGCAGGTACTGCTTTCCTACAAGAATTGACCTTTACAGATGGGAATGAAGCTTGACTTGTGCTACAGAGGAAAGGTTCTCGATTGTTATTTTCCTGCAGGTGTCTTTATTTCATTTCCCCCAAGAGCCAAAAAACAAATTCTAATCAAGTTTGGAGCTCCGTTTTACCTTAGCAAAATAAAATCTCAGATGAAAAATAAGACGTTCATTGTGGAAAGATTTTACTTGTTAAACATTCAAATCAAAAACAATTTCAAGTATTTTGTTTTTCCTTCCACAGAGGGGTTTAACATATAACATCCTCAGGAAAAGTGGTCGTTATTTATGTATTCTGTTGTTTTTGCAACACCAGATATATAATCATAAAACAGGTCCAGGATTAAAAAATAAAAAATAATTTTGGAGGCTAACTTGCAAATTACTTTGGAAATATAAATCTTGTCAATTTTTTATAAAGGTCCAGGAAAAAGTAAATAGAAGGTAATTTGAGGTACTTTATTGCTACAAAAGAAGATTTATCTGGCATTCAATCACTTGGAAATCTCTATGAATCTACACTTCAGTGTGATTCTGAGACAGTGAGGATTGATGTTCCTATTTATGACCCAGAGGCACCAAATATTCTCAGTGTCTCCTAAAGCAACAAAAAAGAAGCAGTTTTGCCTAGTAAATTCTCAGTTTTAAGTAATTTTTTCTGGGTCTTTTTAAAAAATCGATTAATCACAACAATTTCCAAGACTGCAGATTATGTAGTTTATGCTCCTCATTTTGCAATTGAGGAAACTGGAGTCCACAAAGGGGAAGGGACTTCTCAGGATTACGCAGTTGCCATCATTTTCCAACTACATTCTATGGAGTTCTAGTGTGTCCTGGGCATACTTGCAGGGCCACCAGTGAAAAAGAGGCATTGATTGGCTCTGCACTGAGCCCATTTTCCTGTTTCCACAATATCTCTGTTTTTATCTGTGTGATAAACATACAATTTTGAGAATATTAAGACAATGTATTTTCTTCCATCCTAATCTCTAGTTTCTAGTCATTCTAGACCCAAAACCACGCCTGGCTAACACAAATTGTGGAGTTTCTTCCATAATATGTAAAGCTTACTCCTTTCATCATTAAGCCTTAGTCATTAGCCTGAGTGTCCCAGAAAAAGGAATTGGCTATGTAAGAGAAAGGAGGCTGATGTAGAAGTTAGTGTGAGACACATGATCCCTGACCTCTCTCAATATCAGTGGTTTTCAACCGTTTTTATCTCATGGCACACTTGAACCTATAGTTAAACTTCCACGGCACACTTAAATGAGGTTAATCAAAAAAAAAGAAAAAAGAAAAAAGAAAAAAAGATAGAATATACTTACTGTGCTTTGAACTTCTTTCAACAATAATTTAATTAATGATCTTTAAAAATTTTTGTGGCATACCTAAGATCCTCTCATGGCACACCAGTGTGCTGTGGCCCACTGGTTGAAAATCCCTACTCTAGAAATTTAAAAGAGACACTTTCCCTCTCATTCCTCATTGAGCGCCTTGAGTTTAGGGGGGAAGTGGTAGCCCAGCAGTGACAGAGGAAAGTAGCTACATAGATGGACTTGGCTCTCCATGCCCTGTAGGTGTGATATGGTAGATCCAGAAATTTCCATGTGTCCCATACTTGGGAAAGTAAAAAAAAAAAAACCCAGGGTCAAGCCAAAGAAGTGATTGCAGGTAAGGACTTTAAGATTGTGACTAATAGGCATCAGGAGCAAGTACATAAACCCAGAAGGCCAGACGGGACCAGGTACATGTTAGTGGTCATCAGTTCCAGGACCAGGCCAATGCAGTCATTCCCTTGTAGACACCAAAGAAAAATCAGAAGACCTGAATGAGATCTGAGGGCCCACTTCTCTCTTTCCACTGTGAGACAAAGTAAGCCACCCTCTTAAACAGAAAAAGGATCAAAGAGGAAGCAATATGAAAGAATGAACATTTACCTCAAAGTAAATTTAATCCGAAAAAGACTGCTTAAATCAGTGTTGTTGGGAGGGGGGTTAAAAAAGCCCCAGGGCTTTTAGGCTCCTACTGTTTCTTCTTCCTTTGCACTTTCTTGAATATGTTCAGGGATAAGTCACTCAGAGCAAACTGGACCCAGGAGGCAATGAGATAAGGTGGGAAGCACATTGGAAATCAAGGAGAGTTAAGCTGAAATATTGGCTCCGCAGTTAAGTTCCTGTGACATTGGGCAAGTCTTATTACTTTTCCAAGCTGCAAAAGGTATATCTATAAAAGTGGGATGAGAAATTCTCGAGATATTTTCTAGTATTTCTATTTAATATTATAGAAATACCAACATTTTCTTTGGTTGAGTTCACGATCTCCTTCTAAATTCCTCCTCTAACAGTTAAGAATAAAGGTTTTCTTTTGTTGTTGTTGTTGTATATCTTGGATCTTAGTCCCTTGCTGGATGAATATTTTGCAAATATTTTCTCTTATTAAACAGGTTGTCACTTCATTCTGTTGATTGTTTCCGTTGCTTTTTCGCTTCATGTAGTCTCATTATCTATTTTTGTTTTTATTACCTTTGCTTTGGGGTTTTAGCCAAAAAAACATTGCCTAGACAAACATCCTGGAACATTTATCCTATGTTTTCTTCTGTAGTTTTGGCTCTTAAGTTTAAATTTTTAATCTATTTTGAGTTGATTTTTGTATATGGTGAGAAATAGGAGGCTAAGTTTCATTGTTCTGCATAAGGATCTTCAGTTTTCCCAGCATCATTTATTGAAAAGGGTGTCCTTTCCTCAATGTATATTTTTGGCACCCTTGTAAAAAACACTTGGCTGGAACAATGTGGGCATATTTCTGGGTTTTCTATTCTGTTCCATTGGACTGTGTGTTCGTTTTTATACCAATATCCTGCTGTTGTGGTTACTATAGGCTTGTTATATATTTTGAAGTCACATCATGTGATGCCTCTAGCTTTGTTCTGTTTTTCCCAGGATTCCTTTGACTATCCAGGGTCTTTAGTGATCCCATATACATTTTAGGATTGTTTTCTCTAATTCTGTGAAAAATATCATTTGTTTTTCAATAGAAATGTCACTGAATCTGTAGATTGCTATAGGTAGTATGGTTATTTTAGCAATATTAAGTCTTCTTATCAATCTTTGTATTTATTTTTATCCTCATCAACTTCTTTTATCATTGTTTTGTAGTTTTCCCTGGAGATGTCTTTTACCTCCTCAATTAAATTTATTCCTAGGTTTTTATTTGTAGCTATTGTAAATGGAAGTGCTCTCCTGATTTCCTTTTTGGTTAGGTCATTATTGGTGTATAGAACAAAAACAAACAATCCTGTTAAAAAGTGGACAAAGAATTTGAGTAGACATTTTTCAGAAGAAGATAAAAAGATGACCAACAGGTACATGAAAAAATGCTCAACATAACAAATCATCAGGGAAATGCAAATCAAAATCACAATGTGATATCATTTTACCCCAGTTCAAATGGTTATAATCAAAAAGACAAAAATAACAGATGTTGGCAAGGATGCAGAGGAAAGGAAACCCTTAGACACTGTTGGTGGGAATGTAAATTAGAATGGCCAGTATGGAAAACAGTATGGGGATTTCTCAAGAAACTAAAAATAGAACTACCATATGATCCAGTAAGCCCACAACTGGGTATTTATCCAGAGGAAAGGAAATCATTATATCAAAGGGATACATGCACTCCCATGTTTATTGCAGCACTATTCATGGTAGCCAAAATATGGAATAAACCTAAATGTCTATCAACAGATAAACAGAATGGTTAAAGAAAATGGAATACTATTTTTGCCATCAAAATTGGAGGTCATTATATTATTTGAAATAATTCAGACCTAGAAAGACAAATATGACATGTATTCACATACATGTAGGAGCTAAAAAATGTTGGTCTCATAGAAGTAGAGAAGACATTGATAGTTAACAGAGACTGGGAAGGATGTAGGTGGATGGATGGGGGGGAATGAAAGGAGATTGATTAGTGGGTACAGACAGGTAGAAAGAATTTTTTTTTATAAAATCATAGCTGTGTACAATAATGCAATCATGAGGTACAATGTGCTGGTTTTAAGTACATCTTAGAAGGTTACAGGTGAAATTTACTAAATGTAGAATATAAAAGTCTGAACACAATAACTAAGAAAATGCCATGAAGAAAGAACAAATTTTAATGTTCAATAGCAAAGTAAGGTGACTATACCTAACAATAATGTATTGTATATTTCAAAAGAGTTGGAAATGAGAACTTGCAATGTTCTCAACAAGAACATTTATCAAGAAATGATAAATGCTTGAGCTGATGTACATTCTAAATACCTTGACTGGATCATTATACATTCTATGAATATGACAAAATATCACATGAATCCGCAAATATGTATATGTTTTATGTATCAATAAAATAATAATGATAATTATGTAAATACTAAAAAATATATTTAAAAGAATAGATAAATTCAGCCTCACAGGGTGGCAGTCTTCAGTGGGCTCCTATAACTCCAGGTCTGGTTCCTGGCCTTACTAGTTCAGGACATGGAATGGGCCAATGAATGCAGTGGGAATCGAGCTATGGGGGGCTGACTTAATTAACCCAATTCACAAGAGACTTATGGACTTCACTGTCTTTTCAGATATCATGGCTCTTGGAGATCTAAATCTTAAAAGAAAACAAAAACCGGGTGGCACCTGTGGCTCAAAGGAGTAGGGCAATGGCCCCATATATCGGAGGGCAGGTTCAAACCCAGCCTCAGCCCAAAACTGAAAAAAAAAAAAAAAAAACCTGCCTGGTTTCCTAGCTTCCTTAGAGGATTTACAGATGTCACAGTGTCTCTAGCACCATGGGATTTGGTGTCTCTAGCACCATAAATGAAATAAGGACACCCATATTTCATAATTCAAAGGTGTTTGTTCAGGTTGTACTTATCCTTTGTCACCCATAAAGACCTAAAGAATGGGGCCTCATCATTCCCCGTGATGATTGACAGGGTTCCTTCCACCCTATACAGCATAAATAAATCAAATTTCCAGAATTTTAGAACCCCTGCATATAAAGTAGATGTAAGGTCAATTATTTGGAGACAAATGAACCAAAAATAGTCAGCAAATGGCACTGTTTATTAGATAAAGAAATGTAGGATTCTAGGAGAACAAAGGGGATAGAAATAGTAACTAGGTTGGCTTTATCAGGGATTAAAGCTGGAGCCCTAAATGGAAAACTTATTCTTGCTGATGAGACTTTAACAGTATAGAACAGGGTTTTTCAACCTTTTTTATTTCACGGCACAGTTGAACCTATGGTTAAACTTCTGAGGCACACTTAAATTATGTTCTTAAAAAAGTTAGTAAAAAAAGAATATGCTTACTGTTCTTTGAACTTCTTTTGAAAATAATATAGTTAATAATCTTTAAAATTTTTCACAGCACACCTAAAATCCTCTCACAGCACACCAGTGTGCAAAGACATACTGGTTAAAAAATCACTGGTATAGACCATGATGCAAAGATGTAATTTAGACTAAGTAATTTAAACCATTATCTGACCTTTAGGAAACTATACACAAGAAAGCAAAGCTTCTAGGGGAAGTGACTTGGTGAGCATGAAGTCAGAGCAGAGGAAACTTGATGGCCTTCATTGTTGGTGTCATCAATTGTCATAGCCTGATGATAATAAGATTGAGATGAGAATTATTAATTTTTTTTGAAGACCAAGGTCCCTGGGCTTAAGCAAGCCTTCAGACTTGGGACTTAGTCCAACACTTTGGCTTTTTTGGCTGGATTCTAAGCAGGCCTCACCCGTCTGTTGCCACATGTTGCTTCAGACAGTCTAGTCATCAGGCAGTTAAGTAAATTATTTCTTCACATTAATTACTTAATAGTTCTTAGGGGATATCCTGGAATTTTGATGGATGCTATGGAGATTTCCAAAGCTATAAGTAAAATGCTTCTTGTGTCTTACGTCCTCTATCACAAGCTGGCTTATACTAGCTTCAACCCATGAGATTGAGCTTGTCTTCCTGTGGCTTCCTGTGCACAGAACTGTAGCTATTAGTACCTTTTACCTACTAGCAACAGCTACCCCACAGCTTCCCTTTATTTACTGCATTCTTAGAAAAAAATCTCTGATAAAGGTGATAGCATGTTTGAGATAGAAAATACTCCTGGGAATCCACTTTGCTCTGCTGTAAATGTGAATAAATATAAGAACTTATTATAAGGGGTATCTCCTACATACAAGAACTACACTGTGTCTTATTCATCAAAGTATCTCCAATGATGAGTGCAAGGCTTGATATGTAATAGGCACTGAATAAATGTTTGTGGAATACCCCAATATTGTTCTTTTTATTTTTCAAGTTACAACGTAGTATACCACGTGCCTGGGCTTCACAGTTAGAAAAACCTGTGAAGATTTGCATTTTATCCACCACATGGCAACTATAGTATCTCGAGCAAGTGTCTTTACGTTAAAGCTCATTTTCTTCATCTGAGAAATAGAATAAATTCACACAGTTGTTATAAAAGTCCATGAGATTATGCATGTTCAACTCCTAGTATAAAACATGTGTTCAATCAGCATTAGACATTTTCCTTTTTTCTGTTTTCTTTTGTTAGTAAGTACATGTTTCCAAAATTCAAGTGGCTGCATAGATTAGGTATTAGTTTCATATGGGTGCTATAACAAATTACCACAAACTTAGTGGCTTAAAAGAACACAAATTTATTCTCTTAAAGTTCTATTTTGGAGATCAGGAGTTCAGATTGAGTCTCACTAGGCTGAAGTCAAGGTGAATTCTAAAGGCTCTGGGAGACAGTTTGTTTTACCCTTTCCAGCTTCCAGAGCCATTCCATTCATGTTCCTCATATCACTCAACTTTACCTCTCCTTTTCTGACTCTGACCCTCCTGCCTCCCTCTTTCACGTATAAGGACCCGTGTTCTTGTATTGGGCTCATGTACATAATCCAGGATAATCATCTGATCTTAAGATACTTCCAGGATAATCATCTGATCTTAAGATACTTCACTTAAGCACATTTGCAAAGTCCCTTTTGCCATGTATCATAACACAGTCATGGGTCTGGAGGATTAGACTGTGAACATCTTTGACAGGGAAGACATTATTTTGACAACCACAGATGTTATAGAAAAGGTATGAGATTGATGAAACGTGAATTTCAGACCCACAGTAGGGGCTGGGAACAGACAGCTTCTCAAATGAAGCCCCAAACCTGTTTCTCCTTATAGTCCTTGAAAAAATGGGCAGATTGTAGGGACAACTGGATCAAGACCAATAAGTCTCAGGGGCAGAGTGCTAGGGAGAGGACTGGAATGACATATTCCCACTCATATTTGTTTCAAAATAGTTTTGAAAACACAGAAGAATGTCAGAACTTTTAATGTATATCTAGAAATACACAGATGTTTGGCTTTAAAAGAAAGACTGTCACAATCTGGCTCTTAAGAGTCTACAAAATCATTTTCCAGGGAAATTAAATAACAGAGCAAGATGAGCTAGCAGATCACAGATGAAGATCACAGAAAAGCGATCCTGGAGTTTTGGCAGTATACAATAATAGACTCAATCCTTCCTTACCAGAGGAGAAGGTGTTTGCCTTAAAGTAAGTCCTTACTGTCAAGGTGCTGGGAAACACTTTTAGGTGTCTGCCTCAACCTTGTCAGAGATTCTTAATGTATCTGCAACGAGGTCTTCCACTAAAATCATGGTTTGAGCTGAGATTTATTCCTTTTCGATCTGTATTCCATCTATTTCTTTCATCTGTAAAACCAAAATGTGAGCTTTCGTTTTGTTGCTTGTTTTGCCCTGAACTATCTCAGATGTGGAATTCAACCTCTCATCTCATTCCCGTAAAAAATCCAATTCCACAAACACAGTAGTGTGTGATGAAGACTTTACTGAAGATTTCCTAGCAAACATAGAAGAGGTGCTTCATAGCAAAAACCCTTTAGTAAACTATGAAAAAAATCCCACTAACCATTTCTATTCTCTCTCAGTATTCCCACCACCCTGCCCTCTAGGGATCACCTCTCTACTACTTTCTTATCTCACACAATTCCTAGAGCTTCTCTAGAACTAGAGGAGTCAAGACCTAGGCAGTGTGTGCTTCTCCAGGAGCCATGCCTGTGATATGGTCACAGCC
>CAUYPK010028979.1:0-62457 GCA_963574355.1 Loris lydekkerianus
AAAAAAAAAAAAGCAAGGTAATTTTCCTTGTCTCCTTAGTATGCAGCTGTATTTTTTGTATGAAATATGTAAATTGTCTATTTATATTAATTTCTCACAAGCCAGGTTAGTCCAACCTGAAATTTATGCATTAGAATGATCTTAATAAATGTTGCATTGGGAAATGGATATGGAACTAAAACTTGACTGCTAAATTTAAAGCCTTCTTTCTTGTGTTCTGTACACCCACTGAGAACCACAGAGTCAAGACAACTTGAGAAAGGATAGATGGGTGAAAGGGAATGAAATCAATATTGAAAGTCAGCTCTTTTACTTAATTCTCTGCTTCTCCCTTTCATGTGCCTTCTCTTCCCTCTGTCGAATGAATGTAACAGATAGTAAGTGTTCCTCTCTTCAAGTTTCTGTTCATTAGTTTACAATAATAAATATACTAAAGGAAAATTAAAAAAAAAAAAAAAAAAAAAAAAAGATCCTCTCAAGGCACCCCAGTATGCCATGGCATATGGTTGGAAATCACTGTCTTGAACCATACTTAGTTTCTGAATGAAGACACTAACAGGCTCACCATCAAAGCTAACATGTTGCAGCTATCTAATGTGGGGTGGTGCCTGTGGCTCAAAAGGGTAGGACGCCAGTGCCATATGCCAGAGGTGACAGGTTCAAGCCCAGCCCTGGCCAAAAATAAAAAAAAATAATAATAATTGCAGCTGTCCAATGTGCAACTGAAAATGCTCTAATCCCTTTCCCAGAATTTGGCTGTCAGGATTTCAACATTTGGGAATTTAATCTTTGAAGCTATGATTTAGGGAATTTTTTGGACATTTAGATATTTTAGACTTCAAGGATTTTAGTAATTTGGAATTTCAACATTCAGGGTTATGGGGTTTGAGAGGACTATCATTGGCACTGGTTTTCAAAACTTACTATAAAGCTGTAGTAACAGACACACAATCAATGAAACAATATTAAATCCTAAAATTCATGGTCAATTGATTTTTTTAAAAGTTGGTAAGGCAACTAAAAGGTGAAAGGACAGTCTCTTCAACAGATTGGTATTCTCAGAGCAGGAAATTTAGATCCTTGTCTCACAATATATGCAAAAATTAACTTGAAATTTATCATTCACAAATATACACACTAAAACTATAAAATTTCTGGAAGAAAACATAAACGAAAATCTTATTAACTTATGTTAGGGAAAGATTTCTTAAATATGACACAAAAGGAATGATCAGAAATAAATCTTTGTTAAATTGTTTGACATACCCTAATTAAACATTTTTGCACTTCAAAAGACAACATTAAATAATGAACAGACAAGCCACCAACTGGGAGAAAATATTTTTGAGTTAAATTTCTAATATAGCACTTGGATAAAGCACATATATGTGTATATATATAACTTACAATTTATTAATAAGAAAATACTTTCCCCTGAAAACAGCAAGAGATTTGAATATACATTTCACCAAAGAAGATACACAAATGCATACAAAGCACATGAAAAGGTCCTCAAATCATTACTCATCTAAAATAAAAAACAATGAGTTAATTAATGAGTATAAAAAGGCAGTCAGAAGGAGTAAGTTCTAGTATTAGATAGTATGGTCAGAAAATTATAGTTCACAGTAAAATTCATTTCAAATTAGAAAAAAAGAATTGTAACGTTCCTAATACAAAGAAAAGATAAATGTCCAAAGTGATGGGTATCCCAATTACCCAGACTTGATCATTGTACATTGTGTACATGTATCATAGTATCACATGTACTCCCCAAATATGTACAACTATAATATGTTAATTAAAAAATCACAGAAAATCTTAATATAAAAAAGAAGTGAAAGAGTAGCCTACATAATAAAATTACATTTAAATAGAACAATAAAATAAAACACAATGAGATGCTACTACACAATCAAATTGAGAGATAATAACAAATATTGATGAGATTGTGGAAAAACTGGAATGCTCATACATTGTTTGTAGGGATAGGTGGTTTTATATCTACTTTGTGACACAAATTTGGAGTTTTTTGGAAGTTAAACAGATATACCGCATGACCCAGCAATTCCTGTCTTACGTATATATCCAGGAGAAATGAATATGGTGTCCACGCAGACTTGCATGCTATGTACGCAGCTGGATTATTCAAAAAATCCAATATTGAAACAACTCAAATATCCATCAACTGATGAATTGATAACCTAAATATGGTATGTGTATGTATTCAACGGAATACCATGCAGCAACAAAATTAACTGATTTATGATATGTGCTGCACTATAGAAAAGCCTTGAGAGCAACAGGCTCAGTGAAATAAGGCAGATGCAGTAAGACTACGCATTGTATAATTCCATATTTATGATATTACAGAAGTGGCAAATCTTTGGAAACTAGAAGCAGATCCGTGGTAGAAATAAATGAGAGTTTACTTTGGGGGAGAGGGGGTTGTTAGAATTGTTCTATTGGAACCAAATTATGATTATAGTGGCACTGATCTAAGTCTACTAAAAATCATTGAATGATAAATTTAAAGTGGGTGGATTTTTTGATCTATAACTTACAACCTAAATACAACTCTTTTAAAGACCTTAGATAAGAACAAGAAATATGAATACAAAGGTAACTAAAGGAATAAAGAAGGATATTTCCAAAACTAACTAGAAGGTAGATAAAAGGACCAAACAAGATATTTTATGTTGATAAAATGCATTATCTATCAGGCTATATTATCACCATAATAGCATAGTGATAAAATATGCACTGTAAAATCTGTTATAAATGTAAAAGTTAACTCACAAATCAATGATTACAACGGGGTTTTTGAAGCTCACTTCTCTCAAAATTAATAGGTTATATAGATAAAAATGAAGCAGAAAATAAAGAACTTGAATAACATAGTTGTAAAGATTGATCTACTGGATAAAATAGTATTTTACAGCAAAAACAGAGAATAAATTTTTCAAAACATATTAGAAATTCACTAAAATTTAGCAACCTTTAGGTCATAATGGAAGTCTTAGAAATTCTAAAAATTATATACACATGTATACATAGAGCTGTCTATGTGTTATATTGGCTAAGTTTATTATATAAAGTCAATAAAATTAAGAATTATAAAATTGTGGTACTCAAATTTACATACTTCAATATTAAACAACCAATCACAGATCATCTATGTTCTGTACTTCTAAGAAATTGTTTTCACAAGCACATTTATGAGATAAAGGACTGAGCTGCACATTTGACATCACTTTCTCAAGGAAGCTTTAATTTTATTATTGAAGAAATAAAGCCACAGGACAAAGATAAACAGAAAGGACACACATGGGGTGAATAAAAGGAAGTTGGAAAACACTTTAACAAGTACTGACTTAATTTATTTTTTAAATGCTAAATCAAGACTGCCTTCATGTAATATGTAGACAGTCATAGGAGAATGTCTCCCTCATTGTAGTAATTATAACTAGCCAAATGATCTATAAAATCAGAATTATGTCTGTGAGAGAGCTGAGGTTCCAAAGTAGCCTCATGAAATAAAATCCAGAAAACACCAGCTTCTCCTAGCCAAACTAGGATTCTGCTTCCATATTGGCAGAGTAGAATGAAGTGGTGGAAGCCACCATAGACTTAGGTGGATGTTGTTATAATTGAATTTTTAGAAAATATTGAAGGCTAAGTGTGGCCCAAACTGGTTAGCATTGTGGGAAACCTCTGACACAAGGGAGTCTATAAGACCCATTATCTCTTTTCCAAGGGCATTTTATTAAGTATTCTCATGAACAATTAGAAGCAGGGACTCCTTTCAGAGATACAGGCATGCTGTTGTCTGAGAACACAAGAGGAGAACCAAGATAAACTCACTTGCATCCTGAGGCTTATAGAGATTAATAGGGAGGTACAGTCTGGAATAGGCAACATTAAGATCTTCCCAGTGATCTCCACCTCATGATATTCATGACTTTGAGTGATCTCTTCCCTTGGGGGTTTGGACTAGGCATATTGACTCTGTTGTAACAAATAGAAGGTGGGAAAAGCAATGATATGTCCCTTCTGAGACTATGCATGTAAGCTTCCTTCTTTGGTTTTCACTCTCCTACTTTCTCTAGATTGCTCATGACACTGCACTGGGAGACCCATGTAAGTCAACTTGGAAGGAGAACTTTCGAGGCTTGCCAATGGAGAAAGACTGGAAGTCTCTTCCCTCAATCAAGTCCCAAGACATCTCCAGACTCAGCTCGTCTAAGCTTTGTGAGAGACTCTAACCCAGACTCTGCAGCTGAGCTGCTTGGATTCTGACTTCAAGAAACTCTGAGAAGATAAATACTTTATGTCTTAAGACATTGAGTGTTTGGGAGTAGTTTGTTGTGCAGCAGTAGGTAAGTACTACAAAGTCCTTTGCTGGAGGAAGGCAGGCCATCTGGAGAGAGAGTTGAAGAACACAAAGAAATCCTCCAGTACTTTGGGTCTTAAACAGAAACAAAACATAAAAAAAAGTCTTGAAAATAGCCAGAGAAAATAAGAGATATTATATAGCGGGAAACAATAAGAGTGCTGGCTGATTTCTCATCAGAAAACATAGATGGAAGCTTAAGACAATAGAATGACATATTTAAAACCTCCTCTTTTGGAAAGGAAGAAAAGAAAGTCAAATTAGGTTTCTATATTATTTGAGTCAGCACATAGAAAATGAAATATGACTTTGAGAGAAAAAATAGGAAAACTATAAGATCAGTACAAGTCATCTGATGTCCAACTCTATAAAGAAGTTCCAGAGAAGTAAAAGAAGAGAAGAAATGAAATTATCAATAAAATAATGAAACAAAAATTTTTCTTTTCTTTTCAAATAAAAAAAAAATGTGTTTAAATTGTGAGCAGGTTCATTAATCATCTAAAATATTGGTTGATATGAAGATATTCCATGTCCTACTATTTGAACATTTTATTACTGTGGGGGCAGAATATGAACATATCCCATATCCCACTATGGGTACAGAAATGAGAGAGAGGAGAGAGAGAGAGATTGATTCATTAGTCATTATATGACTTAAGTCTTTAGCAGCTAGAAAACAATGGACAATTCTTCAAAATTAATTATTTCTAACCTAGAATTCTCTTTCCAGTCAAATTAGAAAAAAAATAGCTGAAGATGTTAACAAATGGAAAAACATACCATGCTCGTGGCTAGGAAGAATCAAATTGTTAAAATGTCCATATTACCCAGAGCAATTTATAAATTTAATGCAACCCCTATCAAACCACTACTGTCATACTTTAGAGATCTGGAGAAAATAGTACTTCATTTTATATTGGATCAGAAAAAAAAAAAAAAGAGAAAAACTCAAATAGCCAAGACATTACTCAGAAATAAAAACAAATCAGGAGGAATTATACTACCAGACTTTGAACTATACTATAAATCTATAGTGATCAAAACAGCATGGTATTGGCACAAAAATAGAGAGGTAGATGTATGGAACAGAATTGAGAACCAAGAGATGAACTCAGACACTTATCATCATTTGATTGTTGATAAGCCCTTCAAAAATATAAATTGGGTGAAAGATTCCCTATTTAACAAATGGTGCTGGGAGAATTGGTTGGCGACTTGTAGAAGACTGAAACTGGACCCATACCTTTCACCATTAACAAAAATTGACTGTCACTGGATACTTAAACTTAAGACATGAAACTATAAAGATTCTTGGAAAGAGTACATGAGAAACACTTGAAGAAATTGGCCTGGGAGAATACTTTATGAGGAGGACTCCCCCAGGCAATTGAAGTAACACCAAAAATATACTACTAAGATCTGATCAAATGATAAAGCTTCTGCACAGCCAAGAACATAGTAAGTAAAGAAAGCAGACAGACCTTAGAATGGGAGAGGATATTTGCAGGTTATGCTTCTGACAAAGGTTTGATAACCAGAATCCACAGAGAACTCAAACTTATTAATAAGAAAGAAACAAGTAATCCTATTTCATTGTGGGCAAGGGACTTGAACAGAAGCTTCTCTGAAGAAGACAGGTGCATGATCTACAGACACATGAAAAAATGCTCATCATCTTTAATCATCAGAGAAATTCAAATCAAAACCACTTTGTGATATCATCTAACTCCAGTAAGAGTGGCTTACATAACAAAATTCCAAAACTGCAGATGTTGGTGTGGATGTGGAGAAAAGGGAACACTTCTGCACTGCCAGTGGGAGTGCAAGCTAATACGTCCTCTTTGGAAAGAAGTATGGAGAATACCCATGGATCTAAAAGTAGACCTGCCATTTGATACTGTAATTCCTCTACCTGGTGTATATCCAAAAGGCCAAAAATCACTTTATAACAAAGATATTTGCACCAGATTGTTCATTGCAGCTTAATTCATAATACCCAAGTCATGGAAGAAGCCCAACTGCCCATTAACCCATGGATGGATTAATAAATTATGGTATATGTACACCATGGAATATTATGTAGCCTTAAAAAAGATGGAGACTTTACCTCTTTTATGTTTACATGGATGGAGGTGGAACATATTCTTCTTAGTAAAGTATCTCAAGAATGGAAGAAAAAATATCCAAGGTACTCAGTACTATTATGAAATCAGTTCACAATCACTCACACATTCATATAAAGAACAGATCACAAATGGCCCAAGATGAAGGAGGGAGGAGGGGAGATAAAAGAGGGATGAGGTCAGATAGAGGGAGGGTGAATGGAGGGATCACACCAATGGTGCAAAATGCAAGGGTACATGTCAGATCTATTAGTACAGAGTATAAATATCTTAACACAATAATTAAGTAAATGAGATGAGGTATATATTAATCAGTGTGATGTAAGCATTCCTAATTCTATATGAAATCAGCACATTGTACTCCATAAATGCATTAATGTATACATGATCTAGGTGTTTATGATTTAATAAAAGAAGAAAAAATAATAAGATTGGGATCAAAAGGAGAAATCTGATTAATTATTTACCCAGCATACAATGCAAATAAGCAGAAATGTAATAGAAAATAAAATTGTGAGGAAAGATTAAGAAATTATCAGAACTGAATACTCTTAAAAATTATCTTTTCTACCCTCTCTTTCTCAGGAAATCACTAAAGAGTGTGTTACATCTAATAATGTAAACCAAGAAAGAGGAAGATAAGGAGTCCAATAAATACGGGTTGTAATAAAATAGAAGCAAATGGAATCCTCAGATTAATGGTATGATACTGCTCAGCATGCTATAAACTCTGTCTAGTTTGGGGTGTCTAAGAAACTCTGTGAGGGACTTTTTAAGTAGATAATGGTGACAGAATACCTAATGTGTCTCAATTTTCTGCCATGAGAATTCACAACTGAATAAGTTTCATTGTTGTGCAGTAATGGTAAGCTCATAGAAAATAAACCACACACACACACACACACACACAAAAAAACAAACAAACAAACAAACAAACAAAAAAAAAAAAACCCCAGTATATTGCATAGGCAACAAGGTAATCAGTGGTAAATAGCACTTATATAAACATACTGAAATAGACACGATTACTGATCAAACAAAAATTAGAGTATATTGGGAAGTATGTGTGACTGGTAGGGTTGGTAGGAAAGCGGGTGGGTGAAAACCAGCTAAACCCCTATATTACATTTGGGGAAGTCAATAACATAAGACTATACAAATGTATAAGGCAAAAAAAAAAAGAAAAAAAAAAGAAAGAAAGAAAGAAAAACTAACATTACAGATTTTTAGAATTAAATGACAATGGTGGTAATATAAATGATTTCTGGTGAAAATACACACACACACACATGCAAACAAACACAAATAAGACTGCACTCACAAACAGTCAACATACATATACATACATTTGAATGTGCAAAGATACATATATACATATTGATAAACAGATACACAAAAACACACACATCCACGTGTATAGACATATGACATATATGCATATATAAATGATTATACATATACACACATATATATATATGTGCATATATCCACAGACATATATACCTTTGGTACACACATGCACATTCACATATGCATCTGCACATATATACCGTATATACACTAATACACAAAAAAACATACACATGCTTAAATAATATCCCAAATTTATGAAAAGAAATGTATTTGTGTATGTTAATATGTTTTTAAAAAATTACTAATGGAAATAATACAAAATACTAGCAATAATTACATAAGTGTTGTGAGATTGAGACACTTAGTTTCTAAATGCTTTTCCATATTTTTAAATTTATACTTGAAAAAAATATTTTGAGTATAATTTATGTAGCAAATATCATATATTTCTGTAGCAGAATAATTTAGTTTATATCACTGCTTTTTTGATCTGGCCCTTTTAATTTCTTACAAATATAATTACACGGAATGACCTTCTACAGACACTATGTTCTCTGTCTTTTTCTGTAGTCTCTTTGAACATTTTGCTCTTTGAAAGGAAATATATTTTTCTGTTTCAAATTTTTAAAATCTATTAGAGAATAAATTCAAAGGTTTTTATCAAAAAAATGAAGCTAAGGGATTAGGTACAAATAATTAAAATTGTGGTTTTTGCTAAATTTGAATGTACTGGTAGAATATTTTTGACTACATTACTTGCAACTTACTTTGAAAATTGGACTTAACAGGCTGAAAATCATTGCGGATTATTTGCAGAGTTATCTAAGGAAAGGAAACCTTGTGGAAAAAAGGAAGTGTGAATATAGAGGGGAAGTTTTGAGTGTATACAGAGTCTTAACATGGTGTGGATTCTTTGCATTCTTCATGTCACCAAATTTAAATGATAAAGAGACCTGGTTGACTTGCGTGGAAAGAAATGGAGCTTGGTTTATACAAGTACCTTTACCTTTGAGGCTACTCTGCAAACTCTCTCCAGGGAATTGCTATTTAGTTTTAGAAAACTAGTTTCTGTTTTCATTTATAAAATCCAAGTGCAGTTTGAGAGAAAAATCAGTTTTAAAATATGTTTTCTTAAGGGCAGTGCCTGTGGCTCAATGAGTAGGGTGCCAGCCCAATATACCAGAGGTAGTGGGTTCAAACCTGACCCCAACCAAACCACACCCCCCCACACACAAAATATGTTTTTTCTTAAAAGCATTTTAAAAAATAACAAGGAGGGGAGGACCATGATGGTAGACTAGAGACAGGGTCTTTATAGCTGTGCATGGTGATATTGGGGACAAAAGACCCCAAGCACATCTGGCTTGTGAGTTCTTACCAGAAACATCACTTCAGGGGCACAGGGAGGTATCAGGACAGTTCAGGACCTCAAGATGAGGATGAAAGCAGTGAAGAAGTGGCAAGTACTTGTGTGCATTTGGGAAAAGGCTGGCTGGTGCAGCTGTAGCTGTGGCCAGCACAGTTTGCAGACAGAGAAGTCCTGCCCTATAGGGTGTTTTTGGACATGGGCACTTGGCTGAGTTATGTTGGGAGATCTTGTACAAGCGAGCGAGTGATTTTGAACAGCACCTAGGGGCCAGGACTGAACCACCCAAGCAGAATGGAGCATTCATTGTTTGGCTGCAAGCTGGGCAACCATTGTGGGAAAGCTGCCTTGTAGACTTGGCCCTCAGGGTCCTACTGTGAGGCTGGTTCTGGTGCACCTGATAAGTGGGCAGCCAATCCCAGGATAATTTGAGTGACACACACTTTCCTGGGAAAGCCACTGGGTAGCCGGGGGACATGGTTTAGAAAGGTCAAGGAATGTCTATTAAGCAGACTGAGAAGAGCTTTGGGCTCCAAACCTTGTGGGGTTTGAGGGCAAAGAGGTCAGCTAGTTGTGACATGGTCTCTTCAGCAAGGCAGAGGCTTCCAATGTCCACCTTTTTGTTTTGTCAGTGTTGTGCTTAGCATTTCGTACCCCAGAAAAACCTTGTTGCACAGGCAACATATAGTAAGATGTGTGTGTGTGCGTGTGTGTCTGTGTATATAGTTTTTTCTTTTTAAATTTTTTTCTCAACTTCTTCCCCCTAGATTTTTCTTTTTCTTTTTTATTTCTTATTTCTTTCTTTCTTTTTTTTTTTTACTGTGGAATTAATAATTTTTCATTGTTTCCTCATTCAATGATGAGGGCTTCAGTTTTATTAGTTTTTCTGCCTTGTTATTCCTTTTTTCCCCAATTGTACCCATTAAGATTTTCTGTTTGTTTGCTTTACTTTGAT
Organism: Loris lydekkerianus; assembly: GCA_963574355.1. Taxonomy (NCBI): domain Eukaryota; kingdom Metazoa; phylum Chordata; class Mammalia; order Primates; family Lorisidae; genus Loris; species Loris lydekkerianus. Next base: position 10,191 of record CAUYPK010028979.1, read on the forward strand.
TCATACTATTTTTGTTTTTGATGTCTATTTGGTGGAAGTGGGGTCTTGTGCCTGATCAGGCTGGCAAAGAGCTCCACACCTGGAGGAACCCACCCATGGCAGCCACCCAGAGGTTGGCATTTGTGAGAGTGGGTCAAGTATACCCTACCGTACACCACTATTACTCTGTCTTTTTTTCTGTTCCTCTCTTCTTTTTTCAGTCTTCCCTTTTACTTCCACCTTTCCTTTCTCTTTTCCTTTTTTTTTTTTTTTTTTTTAACTTTTATCCCTTCTTGCTCTTCACTCTTCTCATGCATTTAGTCATTTCAACACCTTAGGTTAGAAGCACATTAACTAAAGAGCAAGAGGAAGTGAAAGGAAAAAGTAGACAAGGAAACAGACAAAAAGAAAACAGTCATGAGGAAGAAATAGCAGAGAAATCCCAGCAATATGAAAAACCAGAACAGAGCAATCCTCCCCTCCAAGGGTCATGAGTTAGTTACCACAAAGGATTCTACCTATAAAGAAATGTTAGAAAGGACAGAAAGGAAATTTAAAATATGGATGGTTAAAATAATGAAGGAAATTGCTGAAAAAGTGGAAAATAACCACAAGGAAATCCAAAAACAGAAAAAATAAGAGGTGAATGATATGTAGAATATAGAAAGGGTATAGCAGAGCTTAAGGAATTGAAGCAGTCAAGCAAGGAACTTAAAGTTTCAGTAGAAAGTATCAATAACAGATTAGACCATGCTGAAGAGAGAATCTCAGAGGTAGAGGATAAACCTCTTGAGCCAGCTCAGGAAATTAAAGAGACAGAAAAAAAGAAAGAAAAGCAGAATGATTATAGACAGAATTATGGGACTTCATGAAGCATTCAAACATATGAGTTATAGGTAACCCAGAAAGGGAAGAAAAAAACTCAAGAGGAGTGAAAGCCCTATTAGAAGATATCATATAAGAAAAATTTCCAAGTATCACCAAGGATTCTGACACACTCCTTTTAGAGAGATATTGGATCCTAAGTCATCTGAACTCAAATAGAGTTTCTCCAAGACACATTGTCATGAACTGTCCGAAGTCAAGATCAAAGAAAGAGAAGATTCTGTAAGCTGCAGGAGGAAGTGCCAATTTACTACAGGAGCAAATCCATTAGGTGACCACGCACTTCTCAAATGAAACTTTCAATCCAGAAGATAATGATCATCTGCCTTTAACCTACTTAAACAAAATAATTTTTAGCCCAGAATTCTATATCCTGCTAAGGTAAGCTTTAAAATTGATGTAGAAATTAAATAATTTACTGATATGCAAACTTAAGGAAGTTTGTCACAATAAGACAAGCTCCACAGTAAATACTTAGACCTATTCTATCACTGACCATCACAATGGACTACTAGGAAACTAAACACCCAGAAGCTAAAGACAAAACCTAACTTTCACGATGATGCAAAAGACAAGACTAAGCAATGGACTTTTACAAAATAAGATGACTAGAATTCCACCACACTTATTAATTCTCTCAATAAATGTTAATGGCTTGAATCCCCCACTGAAGAGGCATAGGCTGGCCAATTGCATCAAAAGCAAAAGACATACATTTGCTATCTGCAGGACTTAAAAGGACTCAGGGTTAAGGGATGGAAAACAAATTTTCAGGCAAATGGGAATCAGAAGAAAGAAAGACTTGCAATCTTATTTTCAGATGCAAGTGGATTTAATACAACTAAAGTCAAGAAAAATAAAGATAGACACTTTATATTGGCTAAGGAACTATACAACAAGAGGACATTTCAATTTTGAATATTTATGCACCCAACTTAAATGCTCCCAGCTTTTTGAAACAGACCTTAATTAGTCTGAGCAATATGATATCCTATAATACCATAAAAGCTGGGGACTTTAACACTGTTACAGAGATGGACAGATCCTTTAAAGAGAAACTAAACAAAGAAATAAGGGACTTAAAGAGATCCTAGAACAATTGTGCTTAATAGACATACACAGAACACTCTATTCTAAAGCCAAAGAATATACCTCTTATCCTCAACCCATGGAGTATTCTCCAAATAGATCATAACCTGGGACACAAATGAAACCGCAACAAAATTAAAAGAATTAAAATTATACCTTGTATCTTCTCAGATCACAAGGCAATAAAGGTGGAATTTGACTCCAACAAAAATTGTCATTCCTACACAAATGAATGGAAATTCTACAACCTTGTGCTGACAGTTGGATGAAGGAAGAGATAAAAAAGGAAATCATTAACTTCCTTGAGCATAATAACAATGAAGCTACAAGATACCAAAACCTGTGGGAATACTGCAAAAGCAGTCCTAAGAGGGAAATTTATTGTATTAAATGTCTATATCTGAAAAACAGAAAGAGAGCCTAAGGATAATTGAATGAATCATCTTGAAATAAGAGGAAGAGCAATCCAATCCCAAACCTAGCAGAAGAAAATAAATAACCAAAATTAAATCAGAAATAAATGAAATTGAAAATAAAATAATCATTCAGAAAGTTAATGAAACAAAAGTTGGTTCTTTGAAAAGATAAATAAAATCAAAAAAGATAAATAAAATCTATAAACCATTGGCCAGATTTAGCAGAAATAGAAAAGTAAAATCATTAACAACCTCAATCAGAAATGAAAAGGGAGCAAATAACAACTGACATCACAGAGATACAAAGGATTATTTCTGATTACTACCAAAACTCTTTGCCCAGAAATTTGACAATGTGGAGGAAATAGACCAATATCTGGAATCACACAGTCCCCCTAAACTTAACCAGAAGACATAGATCTCTTGAACAGATTAATATCAATCACTGAGACTGTAAGAACAATAAAAAGCTTCCACGAAAAACAAACAAACAAACAAAAAAAACCCTGAGACCAGTTGCTTCACATCAGAATTCTATCAAACCTTCAAAGATTAGTTTGTATCTATATTTCAGAACCTATTCCAAAACATTGAGAAGGAAGGAAACTTCCATAACATGTTCTATGAAGCGAACATCACCTTCATTACAAAACCAGGAAAAGATCCAACCAAAAGGATCACTACAGACCAATGTCACTAATGAATATTAATGAAAAATACTCATCAAAATCTTAGCTAATAATTACAGCTATTCATTAAAAAAATTAATAATCACAATTAAGTAGGCTTCATCCAAGGGATGTAAGGCTGGTTTAACATGATAAATGTAATGCATATCAATTGAAGCAAAAACATAGACCATATGATTCTCTCAATAGACGCAGATAAAAAGCATTTAACAAAATCCAGCATCCTTTTCTAATATGAACACTTAAGAAAATAGGTATAGATGACACATATCTTAAGCTGATTGAAGCCATCTGTGATAAACACACAACTAACATCATATTAAATGGAGTAAAGCTGAAAGCTTTTCCATGTAGAACTGGAACCAGAAAAGGATGTCCACTATCGCTACTATTATTCAACATTGTGCTAGAAGTTCTAGTCAATGCCATCAGGCAAGAGAAGTATATAAAAGGCATCCAAATTGGGGCAGAGGTGGTCAAACTCTGGCTCTTTGCTGATGATATGCTCTTATACTTAGAAAACCTGATAGACTCAACCATAAAATGTCTGGAAATGATCAGGAAATACAGTAACGTCTCAGGGTATAAAATCAATGTCCACAACTCAGTAGCCTTTGTATATACCAGTAACAGCCAAGTTGAGAACCAAATCAAGGCCACAATTCCCTTCAGTGTAGCTTCAAAGAAAATGAAATACTTAAGAATATACCTAACAAAAGAGGTGAAAGATCTTTTCAAAGAGAATTATGAAACCCTAAGGAAAGAAATCACATAAGACATTAAATGGAAGAACATAGCATGCTCTGGGAAGAATTAACATCGTCAAAATATCTATACTACCCAAATAAATCTACAGATTCAATGAAATCTCCATTAAAGTACTAACATCATATTTTGAAGAGCTGAAAAAAATAGTACTTCATTTTGTGTGGAACCAGGAAAAACCCAGTATAGATAAGGCTATTATTAGTAATAAAAACAAAGCTTGGAGGCATCCTCCTATAGCCTTCAGGCTATATTACAAGTCCACAGAAATCAAAACAACATAGTATTGGGAAAAAAATAGAGACATAGACATATGGAATAGAATAGAAAATCAAGAGTCGAAACCAGTCTCTATGTGCCATCTGATCTTTGATAAACCTAACAAAAGCATACAGTGTGGGAAAAGAATCCCTATTCAACAATTGGTGCTGGGAGAACTGGATAACCACATGTGAAGGACTGCAAATTGACTCACAACTTTCACCTCTTACAAAAAATTGACTCACGATGGATAAAAGACTTAAATCTAAGACACCAAACTTTAATAATATTGGAAGAAAGTGTAGGGAAAACTCTTGAAGATGTTGGACTGGGGAAAGATTTTATTACAAAGACTTCAGTAGCCATGCAACAATGACGAAAATTAACAATTAGGATTTAATTAAGCTGCTTCTATACAATTAACAACACAAAACAAGTAAAGCAAAAAGACAACCTTAAGAATGGGAAAAGTTATTTGCAGGGTATCAATCTGACAAAGGGTTGATAACTAGAATCTACAGACAACTCAAATTAATCAACAAGAAAAGAGCAAACAATCCCAACTACCACTGGGCAAGAGATATGAACAGAACTTTCTCTGATGTAGACAGAAGAATGGCTAACAAATGTTTGAAAAAATGTTCATCTTTCCTGATCATCAAAGAAATGTAAATCAAAACCACCTCAAGATATCACCTATACCCAGTGAAAATAGCTCACATCACAAACTTTCAAAGCTCCAGATGCTGGCATGGATGTGGACAGAAGGGAACAGTTTTACACTGCTGGTGGGACTGCCAATTAATACAACTTTTTTGGAAGGAAGCATGAAAAATCCTCAAAGAACGCAAATCCTCAAAGAACTCAAATTGGTCCTGCAATCCCATTACTAGGCATCTACCCAGAAAAAAAAAAAAAAAAATCACTTTATCATAAGGACATTTGCACTAGACTGTTTATCACAGCTCAATTTACATCACCAAAATGTGGAAACAACCTAAATGCCCACCAACCAAGGAATGAATTAACAAGCTGTGGTATATGTGTACCATGGAAAATTATGCAGTCACTAAAAAGGCTGGAGATTATACAACTTTTGTATTAATCTGGAATGACTTGGAACACATTCTTCTTAGTAAAGCATTACAAGAATGGAGAAGCTAGAATCCAAAGTACTCAATTCTAATATGAAGCCAGTGGATGATTTAATACAAGGTAGGGGGTAGGGAAAAGAGGGAGCAGCGGAGAGAGGGGAAGAGAGAGAGGATGGGGGTCACAGTGTATGGCACACCTCTTGGGGTTGGGACACAATTATAAGAAGAACTTTACCTAACAATGCAATCAGTGAAACCTAATTCTTTATGTCCTCGATGAATTCCAAACAATAAAAAAGAAAACAACAACAACAACAAGAATTTACAAGCACTATTATAATCACAATATAATGATTGAAGTAGCATTTTGTCCCAAAAAACTATAATAAGATGTGTTTTTCAGTTAATCTATTTATTTAGTTATTTGAGACAAAGTCTCACTCTGTCATCCTGGGTAAAGTGCAATGGTGGCATAGCTCATAGAAACCTCAAACTCCTAAGCTCAAGCTATCCTCTTGCCTCAGCTTCCCAAGTAGTTGGGACTACAGGTGCCTAGCACCTGGCTAGTTTTTCTATTTTTAGTAGAGTTAGGGTATCACTCTTGCTCATGCTGGTCTAGAACTCCTGAGCTCACGAAATTCACCCTCCTCAGCCTCCCACAGTGGTAAGATTACATGCATCAGCTACTGCACACTGTCTGTTTTCTTAATTAAATAAAATTTGAATTATATAAACCACTTATCCCCCAGTATGATAAGACCTTCAGCTGGTTGGCATTTATCTCTGATGAAGGCAGCTGGCCCATGTAATCACCTGTGTCCTGTGAGCCTGGGTGACCTGTTAGAGAAGGTGGCGTGCAGACCTATCCCATGTGATATAATAACTAGCCAGGGGAGGCAGCAGGGTGATGTGGCTGCCTCCTTTCTTCCCTAAAATGTCTAAAAGGCTCTGCCAGTCTATTAATATCTGCATTAGTGTGTTTTCTATTGTTCATAACAGAATAGCTGAAACAGGGTAATTCATTTCTAAAAAGCAATTTACTTCTTACAGCTATGAAGACTGAAATGTACCAGGTCAATGTATGGCAGTAGTAGAGAGTCTTCTTGCTGGTGGGGACTCTGAAGATTCTGGAGGAAGCACAGTTATCACATGGTGAAGGGGCTAAACATGTTAGCTCAGGTCTCCCTCTTTATATAAAGCCATCTATTCCACTCCCTTGGTAACTTATGAATCATTAATCCATGAATTCATTCAATCACCTCTTAAAAATTTTGCTCTCAATACTACCAAATGGGAAATTAAGTTTCAACGTGAGTTTTGGAGAAGACATAAAAAACAAAGCATTTCACCCCTGGCCCACCAAAACTCATGCCCTTGTCACATACAAATACATTCATATCATCTCCTTAGCCCCAGAGTCTTAACTCATTTCAGCTCTAAATCAAAGTTCAATGTTTCATCTGGAGCCTAGGAAATCAAAACAAGTTATCTACTTCTAAGATACAATGGTGGAGCAAGCACTGGGTACACGTTTCCATTACAAAGGGGAAAAATAGGCAAAAAGAAACAGATAACACCTCAAGCAAGTCTTAACCCCAAGAGAAGAAACAGCTGGGTTGGAAGACTCCAGAATAATCTTTGATTTTATGCCTGGCATCCTTTTCACACTAGTGTAGAGTGTTGGGCACCCAATAACTGGGCCAGCCCCCCTTCTCCACCCATGGCTTGGCTGGGCTCAGCCCACCCAAACCTCCCAGGCTAGCAATGTTGCTAACTCTATCATTCTGGGGTCTTGTTGGTGGTCTCACTTCCACAACTGCACAGACTTTGCCCTAGTGGGAGCTCCCTGCAGTGGCAGTGCCCTTGTCACAAGTCTCTGCCTGGGCCCCCAAGCTTGGACAATATCCTTTGAAGTATGGGTGGAAGCTACAAAACTCTTGCTTTTTGAAGTTTGCAGAATTAGAACCAGGCAGATGACACCAAGGATTATGATTTTATCTTTTACAGTAGTGCCACAAGCTGCACCTGGGTCTACTAGAGCCATGGTTAGGGTGGCTGAAGAGCTCTGTGCCAGGGTGTGGAGAGCCGAGTCCTAAGGAGGTCTTGGGCAGAGAGCATACGGAGAGCAGCTGAGCCTATACTTTGAAACAATTCTGACCTCCCAGGCCTCTGAGCTTATGATAGAAGGGGCATTTTTGAAGATACATGAAATACCTTTAGAGTCTTTTTTCTACTGTCTTCAGAAATAGCACCTGGTTCCCTCTTATTTATGCTAATCTTTTTGCAAAGGTTGCTGGGATAAACCCTTGATTTCTTCTCCTGAACAATTTTTCTCATTCTTTATGTGGTTAGGCTGAGAATTTTTCAAATCTTTCTATTTGCTTCCCTCTTACTTATAAATTCTGTTTTTCTTTTATTATTATTATTATTATTAGATCATAGCTGTGTACATTAATGCGATCATGGGGCACCATACACTGGTTTTATAAACACTTCGACACATTTTCATCACACTGTTTAACATAGCATTCCTGGCGTTTTCTTAGTTATTATATTAAGACAATCATATCCTGCATTCACTAAGTTTCACTTGTACCCTTGTAAGATGCACCACAGGTGTAATCCCACCAATCACTCTCCCTCTGCCCAACCTCCCCCTCAATATGAAAGAAAAAATTCTGAAACTAGCCAGATGTAAGAAATCCATTACCTACAAAGAGAATACTATTAGAATGACTGCAGATCTCTCTGCATAAATTCTGTTTTTGAATTATTCTTTTGTTCCTGAATCTCAGTGTAAGCATCCAAAAGTAACCATGCTGTTTCTCTGACATTTTGCTTATAATTTTCTTTTTCTGGATACCTTAGTTCATCACTGTCAAATTTGGTCTTCTAAAAAAGGCCTCAGGCACAACACAGGCCAGCTAAGTGCTCTGCCAACTTATAGAGAGGGTGGCTTTTATTCCAATTTGCAATATCTTGCCTCAGTTCTCTCTGAAAGCTCACTAGAAGAGCTTTTACTGTCCATGCTTTTATCAACATTCTGGTCATGACCATTTAACCCATCTCTAAGAAGTTTCCAGCTTTGTCTAATTTTCTTGTCTTCTCAGTCCTCACCAAAATCTAGGCTTTTTCTGGGTTGTTCTTCCAATTTTTTTTCAGCCTCTTCCCATTACTCAGTTCAAAAGCACTTTCACATTTTAAAGTATTCCTTATCAGAAATACCACATTCTTAATACTGATTTTTCTGTTGGTCTGTTTGCTTGCGTATCACAGAATACCTAAAACTGGGTAATTTATTTAAAAAAAATTTGTTTTTATAACTGTAGAGGCTGAGGAGTGTGAAGCTGAGGAAATGCATTTGGTGAGACTCTTCTTATTGGTGGTTACTCTCTGAAGAGTTCCAGGATAGCACAGGGTATCACATGGTGAGTGGGCTGAGCATGTCAGCTCTAATATCTCTCTCTTCCTTGTCTTATAAAGCCACCAGTTCCACTCCCATGTTAACTCTTTGATCCATTAACTTTTTAATCCATTGATCCAAGAGTAGAGGAATTTGTTCTGTGGTCAGAGCCTTGATGATCCAATTACCTCTTCAACATCTCACCTGTCACTACTACTACTATCCAGGGGATTAAATTTCAGCATGAATTTTGGAGGGGACACTAAAATCATAGCAATATCTTTGTGATAATGTTAGAAATAGATTTAAAAATATGTGCCACTTCTTAGTTGATTGGTGACTACTGCCAGAGCTGTATGTTTGTGGGGAGGGCACTCAATGTGGATAGGGAGCTTCTGAAAACATTTTAGGCTTAGCCTTCCAAATATATTGTTTAATTGGCTGTGGGGTGCCCAGTGCAGGGCCTCTGATATCAGTAGCATCAACCTTCACAAGCCCTGTGAACTTGGGCAACTCACTTGACATTCTCTAGCCCCCAATTTCCTAAAAATATCTTACCTTAGAAGGTTGCTGGAAAGATTCAATAAGACAATGCATAGAACACCATATTGTCTGATTGTTGTTCAATATGAATACTTTTTTCTGTGTTGACTTGATCTATTTATTTTTAAATGGTTTTCTATATCCAGTATTTCCCTCCTCCCCAATCCATAGGGGATATGTTCTAAGACACACAGCAGGTGTCTGAAACCTCATATAATAGCAAACCCTATGTACATGTACACTTATGATAAGATTAGTTGATAAATTAGGCACAGTAAGAGATGAATAATAATAACTCAATACTAATAATAAAACATACCAATTATAGCAATATACTATGTTATGTGAATATTTTCTCTCTCACTCTCTCAAAATATGTTATTCTACTGTATTCACCTATTTTCAGTCCTTGGTTGACCACTGGTAATTGAAATCATGAAAAGCAAAACTGAAGTTGGGGGGAAGGGGAACAACTGTAAATTATTGTCACCTTAACCATTTTTTAAATGTTTACTCACAAGGTTGGCATAAGTTAATAGGAAAAAATTCACTTTTTTCCCTGATGTTCAGAAATTTTTTAATATGGAGAATGTTACTAGATATGAGGACAAAGAAATATAAATCCATGCCAATGTATGTGGAATTGATGCATATAGAATTGACATTTCTAGACCTGTAACAATAGGGTAAGGTAAGCTGGTGTACATAGCCAGCTAATAGCAGAATTCTAGTGTGATTAGATTATTTATAAAATATAGACAAAGACACAGGTAATTTCAGACCTTTACATGGAGACCCAAGTTTTATATACCCAGTTCCCTCTGCAGGACCATTGGATACAACATCTCTGCCATTCACATGAACAAGATAAAAAACAAAACATTCAGTTGTTTGGAACTGGGATGAGTGTGACTTTAATAGAATTTTACTTGTCACAAATGAGAGAAAATAGCTAAGTGGTGTGGAAAAGAATTTTTAAAATATGGAATTTGGAGTTAGATCTATATTTGAATCTCTGCTTTTGAAATTTTGGCAATGGGACAGTGGCAAAATATTGAGTATCCCTGGGACTTAGCTTTCCATTTGTAAAGTGGAACTGATAGTAACTATCTTTTAGGATCCCAATGGGGGAATATAGCAAACTATGTTAAGCATTTGACACAAAGCCTGACACACACTGGGTGTTTACAGAATGAAAAAATACAACTGTGTAGCTGTTAGGTACTAGAGCTTTTAGTAAATTTTTTCTTTTGGTCTTTTGTAAGCTTGAGTAATCATATAAGATATTATCATTCTTTGGAACAATCTTTTCATGCTAAAATTTCATTACCTATGCAAATCCGAGTCATTTTTCCCTACCTCTCATCATGATTAGTGCTATGGTAAGTCACTAATCACTGAATTAGCAAAAACAGCTGGTTTAAATCAAATCATCGAAGGGAGTTAAGGTGAGAAATAGCAATGTCAGAGCAGCATTGATTTGAACAACGGACAAGCATGCCATGTTTAACCTTCAAGCTCAGATCACACTGCTAGGAAATCCACCATTGATGCTAATTGCAAAGGAGGAGAAAATCAAATAATCCATTTGCTGAGTGGGAAAAAAAGTGGGTGAGACCCTCTTCAGATAAATTGTGTAACACAATTTACAGTCTATGAAGCCAGAAGCCCAGGGTCTTTAAGAGGTGAACAGTTACTCTAAAACAATCAAACTGGATGGCAGATACCCAATAACCACAGGGCCTCTCCTGATTGCCAGGCCTTGTCCCTGTGTGCTCCCAGGATCTCTGCAAGCCTGATCTCTAGAGATGCTACGGTAATGGCAGGCTTGTCGTTTTATTGTCTATGGAGAAGAAAGGAATATTTTGATCTAGTTTATAGAGATATAGAAGAAAGGCTAGCAGGCAAGTAATTCTTAAATGATCAAAGATTTGGTTTATTTTTAATGTTGTGTCTCAAAGACCTCTATTACTTCTCTTATTTACCCTTAGGTTGAAGAAGTTTTCTTCCCAAATTCTGATGAGACTGGACATAAATGACAATCATGTTGCATTTAGCAGCATGTTGGGAAAGTAGACAAAACAGATAATAACATATTGAGGGGCTATCCTCAATGGCAATGCCCCAAGAACATGCTGAAATGATGAGAAATAAGCAGTTGCCAGATGAATTCAGGGCTCAGTGCCAGGAACAGATCATGGTGACTAGATCAATTGTTTAGATATACTGTCTGGAATTTCAGCTATATAGACGCCTGAATACAATGCTTGAACCTAAAGTACAAAGTTTGTGGTGATTAATTTGTGTGTCAACTTGATTAGACCACGGGGTATCCAGACATTCTGTCAAACATTATTCTGGCTGTATTTGTGAGGGTATTTCTGAATGACAATAACATTTTAATTAATGGACTGAGTAAAGCAGCTTGTCCTTCCTAATGCAATGGGACCTCGTCTAGTCAGTGAGGATCTTAATGGAACAAAAAGGCTGACCCTGCAAGGAGAGGGGGCTCCTTCTTGACTGCTTGAGCTAAGACACTGGTCTTTCCCTACTTTCAGATTCAGATTAAAACATTGGCTTGTTCTGGATCTTTCAGCTGATGGCTTCTACCATTGACTCTCTTAGTTCTCTGGCCATTGATCTCAAACTTAAACTGCATCATTGGCTTTCTCCGGTTCTTCATCTTGCTAACTGTAGATCTTGGGAACTGCTACCCATTATATTCAATTGGGAAAATTCCTTATAATAAAATCTGTGTGTGTGTGTGTGTGTGTGTATCTTTATTGGTTCTGTTCCTCTGGATAGCCCCAAACACAATGTGACTTGTGAATTACCAATATAAGAGCCAATTCCAAAATAATACTATGATCCTTTTTTGCCATGCCATTCTTTCTTCATACCATGATGGGTTATGTATATGCTATTTCATAATCTTTATAATTATTGCATAAAATAGCTGTTATTGTAATTTGCAGATGAGGAGACTGGAAATCAAGGGGTTACTTGCCTTCCCAGAACCACATAGTTATTAAGCAAGAGTCAAGGTTCAAATCCTGGCTAGCAATTATATCTTGCTGCTTTAAGCATTGTTAGCCCAAAGATCGTCCTCTCTGTTCTCTTTCCTATTACATCTACCATTTCTTTCTTTTTCTTTTTTTTTTTTTCAAGTAGGAAATATAATCAAATTTATAACTGTTCTTGATATTTTTTATTATAACTTTCATAAATCCCTCCTCTCCCACTCCTTTCCCTAAGTACTTGCAGCAGTACTGAGCTCTGTAAATGATGCTGTCATAATGGACACTGCGGTATTTTACCGGTGTACTTGTTGGTGGGAAAGGCAGTTTCTGACCAACAATGCTCAGTAGCCTTTACTGAAATTGCCTTGATGAGGAGGATTGACTACCAAAGATTGCCCTTTCTTCCCATGGTAACCTGTATGGAATAACTGGTCCACATAAAGGCATAAGAGTTTGAGTCCTTTGTCTCAGCCCAGGACAATTCTGGACAATTCTGGCTAGCCTCAGAGCTATGGGTGGAAAAAACTGAGTCCTTGATCGAGACTTCTCTTCCCCACAATTCTTTTTCTTTTCACTTGGCTTCCTTCCCTTCCCTAGGTATCAATCCCAAGAACATGTTCTAGTGATCCTCCTATACTATAATATCTATCTCAGAGTCTGTTTCCCTGGGAATTCAACTTACAAGAGCAATGGTTATACAAATTGGTTAAGCAGGTAAGCTATTATCTTTGGGGGTCCATCAGTTTAATGTCTGTATAGAACATGTATATTTGATGCAGGAATTGAGAATCTTGAAGGAACAGTATGTGAGGCAAAAAACAGAGGAATATTTGCTTTTTGATAGACCTCTGTAGCAAGTGTTTGGAAATTAAGTAATTACTATTTCTACATACTCAGAATTTTCTTTTATGTTAGAATGTTTAATTTTCAAAGTAATTCTGTAGAGTAGTTATAAAGCTACTTATATTACAAAAAGACAGAGACTTAGGGGAAAGACACTTCTCTTAAGTTAGACATTGGTCATGTGGGTATTATAAAGTTGACCTTTCAAATCCCACTTTTGAATTGTAAACAGATAATGAAAGGGGCTAATTCAGATGTTGGTTTGTCTTCTATCATCTGGCCACATATATATATATGTGCCTCTTGGTAAATATGTAAACCAGGTGATGAAGAGGATGTTTTGTGCATCCTTGGTAAATACATAAACCAGATGATGAAGAGGAAAATAAAGGTGGTAGAGAAAAATATCCATCATTTAATGAGCAAGGGCTTAAGATAAACAAAGAGTCCCTTTTGTTTATTTTTCAGAACAACTTACTGTAATCTCTTTAACGTTGGAACAAAGATTTTTGTTTTGTTTTGTTTAAAGTTCACTGAGGCAAAGGCTTGATTTCCAGGCTAATTCTGCAAACTAAAAATATAAAAACTTTGGGATGTGTGCATATGTGTGTGTGTGTGTATAGGTGTGTACAAACGCTTGTGCAGTTTGGCAAATGGCTCATACATTTGTCAGAGTAGCACAGCTTTTGGTAAATATGTTAGGCCTTAGGTACTACTAGAGGAAATCTATGTGCTGAGGACACAAGATGAAAAGGTTAGAATCTATTCTTAAATTCGATGCTGTAGAAAAGTAGCCCCAATGCTACAGAAAAGTGTCTCAGTTGCTCTATTGAAAATACGTGCAGATTTATAGGGAATGATTAATTCAGAAACTTGAAACAGCACTAGTGAGAAAGATCCCCAGGAAAGAGCAGGAGTTGTCTATGTGAAGAACAAGGAGAAGACCGTCTTAGAGGGGAAAAAAATAGCAAAAGATACCCAGAGAAGAGTCTAATGCTGGCTGTGAAATGCCATTTGTAATCCAAAGAGTTGAATTCTAGGCTGAAGGCAATTTGGTTTCCTCAAAATAAATCCTCTTTCAGCCATCTCACCCAAGAGATAGCATGATCAGCTCTTGTTTTAGAATGACAGTTCCAACAATAGAGTGGAGGAAGGTTATATATTGGGGATGGATGGAGAAAAGGAATCACAGAGTCTTCTAAGAATTACGATTTACTGCCCTTTGCTTTATGCTTTCCTAACACAACTCAAGTGTGTATCATGACAGTGGCAGAAAAATTATAATAGCAATTTTCAAAGGCTGAAACAAATAAAACCCTTGTGCTATCCAACACTTGAGACAGTCATCTACTTTTACTCTCCATATATTTTTAGCATCAAACCTTGATTTTTTTTTTTTTTGCAGTTGCAGTTAAGCATGCTAGAATTTGTTCTGGACCATTAACCCTTCACATAATCATTTGTCCTTGCTAACGGTGGAATATTGGGGTTGGAGTAGTTCTAGTTCTTTCTCTAGCATTCCTGACACATGTATAATGTTGTGTGAGATGCAGTGAGGGCTCCTCTTTAACTCTCCAGAAGCCCATTTATTCACAGAACTCCCAAATGTTAGAGGTTTCTTTCTCACGTCCAATCATGATCACTGAACACATGGTTTAGCTCTAAACCTTGGACACAGACTTTCACAAGATAGCATCTGGCCTACTTCTGTGCTTGGCTCTCTGTCTGTTCTTGCTCTTTAGCTGTATTCACTCACATTCATGATCCTACACACCACACTACTTTGATAACTACCAATCTACATTTCTGGCCTGTGTCTCTCTCTGATCTCCAACCTATTATATTGTATCTAATTATCCTCAGAACCCTTCCATTTAAATGTCTTCCATGTACATTCCAAATGCCTAAAATCAGGCTGCTTTTTCCCTCGCTTCAACCTGCTCTTTCATCTTCTTGTCCTATCTCTGTGCGGAGTCACCCATTGTACACCCCGTCATTATTCACTTGGTCACCCAATCTACAAATCAAGCATGTATCATGGATAGATGCCCTTTCAACTTTAATGTACATAAAGATTTCAACTTTAATGTACATAAAGATTACAAGTAGATAGAGATACTTTTTTTTATTAAATCATAACTGTATATTGATGCATTTATGGGGTACAGTGTGCTGATTTGATATACAATGTGGAATGCCTACATGTAACTGATTAACGTAACAATCTCCTTGCTTACTTGCTTACTTGTTTGTTGTGGCAAAACATTCATACTCTATTCTTAATAGTATAGAAATGTATCATCGTATTATGCACATTAGGTTGGATCCCCCCAAAACCTTCCCTCCTCTGGGCCTCCCCCCTCCCCTTCCCTCTCTTTCCTTTTCCCTCCTTCTTTCTGTACTACAGTTATGTTTTACCATACCCATGAATGTGTAGGTGATTATATACTGATTTCATAGTAGTATTGAATACATTGGATACTTTCTTTTCCATTCTTGAGATACTTTACTAAGGAGAATATGTTTCAGCTCCATCCAGGTAAACATAAAAGATGTGAAATATCCATCTTTTATGGCTGCATAGTATTCCATGGTGTACATATACCACAATTTGTTAATCTATTCATAGGTTTATGGGAACTTGGGTTGCTTCCATGACTTGGCAATTATGAATCGGGCTGCAATAAACATTCTGGTGCAAATGTCTTTGTTGTAAAATTATTTTTAATAATCTGGGTAAATACCTATTAGGGGGATTGTAGGATCAAATGGTAGGCCCACTTTTAGTTCCTTCAGTATTCTCCAAACTTCTTTCCAAAAAGCCTGTATTAGCTTGCATTCCCACCAGCAGTGTAGAAGTGTTTCCTTCTCTCTGCATCCATGCCATCACCTGTAGTTTTGAAATTTTGTTATGTGGGCTAATCTTACTGGACTTAAATGATATCTCAAAGTGGTTTTGATTTGCATTTGTCTGGTGATTAAAGATGATGAGCATTTTTTCATGTGTTTGTAGGTTCTGTGCCTGTCTTCTTCAGTGAAGTTTCTGTTCAAGTCTCTTGCCCACTTAGAAATGGGGTTATTTGTTCTTTTCTTATTGTTTAGTTTGAGTTCTCTGTGGATTCTGGTTGTCTCACCTTTGTTGGAAGCATAACCTACAGAAATCTCCCATTCAGAAGGTTGTCTATTTGCTTACTTACTGTGCTCTTGGTTGTGCAGAAGCTTTTTAGTTTGATTAGATCCCAGTAATATATTTTTTGTGTTGCTTCAATTGCCCAGGGAGTCCTCCTCATAAATATTCTCCCAGGCCAATTTCTTCAAGTGTTTTCCCTGAACTTTCTTCTAGTATTTTTATAGTTTCATGTCTTAAGCTTAAATCTTTTATCCAGTGAGAATCAATTTTTGTTAATGGTGAAAGGTGAAGGTGCAGTTTCAGTCTTCTACTGGTCATCAGCCAGTTCACCCAGGACCATTTGTTAAATAGGGAGTCTTTCCCCCAGTGAATGTTTTTTGATAGGCTTATTAAAGACCAAATGATGATAAGTGGTTTATCTCTTGGTTCTCTATTCTGTTCCATAAATTTACCTCTCTGTTTTTGTGCCAGGACTATGTTGTTTTGATCAGTATTGATTTATAGTATAGCCTGAAATCTGGTAATGTGATACTTCACTGTCTCCACTGCTATTTAAAATAGTAATGATAGTCTTAGCCATCATAATCAGGCAAGAGAAGGCAATCAAGGGTATCCAAATAGGGTCAGAGGAGATCAAACTCTCACTCTTCATAGATGATATGATCCTACACCTGGAAAATACCAGGGATTCAACTACAAAACTGCTAGAAATGATCAAGGAATATAGCAGCATATTAGAATACAAAATCAATACTTCCAAGTCAGTAGCTTTTATATATACCAATAATAGTCAAGCTGAAAATACAGTCAAGGACTCTATTCCTTTTATAGTCATCCCAAAGAAGATGAAACATCTGGGAATTTACCTAACAAAGGATGTGAAAGATTTCTGTAAAGAGAATTATGAATCTCTGAGAAAAGAAATAGCTGAAGATGTTAACAAATGGAAAAACATACCATGCTCATGGCTGGAAAGAATCAACATTGTTAAAATGTCTATACTACCCAAAGCAATCTACAGATTTAATGTAATCCCCATTAAAGTACCATTGTCATACTTTAAAAAACTTGAAAAAATAGTGCTTGTTTTATATGGAATTAGAAAAAACATTGAATAGGCAAGGCATTACTTAGAGATACTTTTAAAATGTTAATCCTGATTTAGTTGCTTTTGTTTTTGAGAGTCTTTATTTCTGATAGCCTGCTAGATGATGCTGATGCTGCTAGACCTTGGTCCATACTTTGATTACGAAGGTCCACCTAGACTTTTCCTTGTATTTTAGCTGTATGTAGATCTTAGTATCTTGATAAAGAAAATACATGCTTTGGAAATAGACAGCTCTGAGTTTAAATAATGGCTCTAATCAAAAATAGTAATGAGGTCATGAAAAAACTATTTGACCTTTGTGTTGCAAGCCTCCTCTTACAGTGGGTATGGTCTTTCTCCTGGGTATCTTAAATTATACAAGGTAGGTAAAAAATGCACAGCTAAGTATGTGCCATGCTGTGCAGACTCAAAAATGCTAATTTCTTGTTCCTGTTCAAACCTGTAGCCTAATAATAATAAATTGGTGTTAGGCAGAAAAATGTCCTTGGGGAAAAGAGGCTTAGTCTTTATCAGAAACAAGGACCTGGGGCTGGTTGAGTTGAGATTTCAGTAGCTTCATTATAAGATGAATGCTGATCAGTAACATTCTGTAATCCAAGACACAAGTTGAGCTGCCTAGGAAAGAAGTGGTTTCTCTCTGAGAAGGAGCACAATAACCCTATTCTTGGAACAATTATGTGTGCCCTAAAAGCTAACAGGCATCACAAAGGGTTCTGTGAGTATTGTCCTGTTTAGAAAAGAAACTTTGAGGTTAACCTGAGGCTCTTTCTGTGAGACTAGTCGTGTTCTAATGGTTGGAATATGAAAAGGCAGGAGGGAAGAAACTGAAGCTAGTTGGAGGATTGGGTGAAGATCAAAATATAAACCCTCATAAGCAACATACACTACTGTTTGTAACTCAGTTGCAATCAGTCCATGGGAAGGTCTGACTAACTGGGGCAAATATCAGTTGGCTTGTAAACAGACCTAAAAAGAAGCAACACTTAGGAATTACATTTAACCCGATTTTAGAAGATAACAGAAAGTTTTGCAAAGGAATGCATGCTGTGTCACTTAACAGTATTTTATTTTAAAATCTGTTCATGCCAATACTTATATATCATTTTTCTTTATATCTGTTGCAAAGCATTCCATGATAAAAACATATCATAGTTTATTAAATGCTGTTTCATCAGAGAATTTTTTATAAAAGTTTCAAAACTTTCTTAGGTTTAGCAATGCTACCCTAAACAATTTTTGCACTTCTCTATGTAGACCTGATGCAAGGATTTCTTTAGGGCACACACTAGATTTGAAACAACTAGACTGTGCATTTTATTTTTTAATAATATTTTTGTGGATTTCATTTTTAATACAAAGAAAAAGTTTTATCCTCCTAAATAGTATGTAAAGTGCTTTTTTTTTTTTTTTTTACCATACTGCCATTCTATAACATAAATCCTCTTAAATATTTGCTACTCTGATGAATAAATATACCTCTCTTTTTAATATTTTTAATGGATTTCTCTTCGATATCCTTTGCCTCTTCTGTACAAGTTATTTGGTATACTTTAAATATTCAAGACATTATTTCCTTGTTTATTACATATGTTGATTGTTCCTATCAAAATTTTTACTACTACAGCTTTATTTTTTAATCAAAAAAAGAGCTTTTGATATTATAGATCAATTCTACTTTTTATTTTCTATTATTTTATTTTTTACTAATACTTTATTTCTAATTTCCTGCATCTAAATTTATGGCTCATTTTTTGCTGTTTTTCTATCTCATTGGGCTAAAAACAGTTATTTTATTTTTCATAGTTCTTTTTTAATGACATCATTTTGGTTATATCCATGTAGAATATCTATTTTATCAATTTATAACTTTTTAATTTCCATTTGATTTCTATAGTACTTTAACTTAGCAATTATTTAGAACAATTTTTTAAAAAGTTTCTTGGTCTACAGATGTTTGGGCTGATCTTTTTCACCTACAATTATTTATTTCAGAACAGTTTGGCATTTTCTTTAGTAAACTGGTCTATCTTATGTCTACTTGGAGATTATCAGACCTAATACATGGTTAATTTATATAAATAATTCAAGTTTCTTTTTACATTGCAAAATAAAAAGATCAATGAATATTTATTGAACCAAGTATATCTATTCTATCTTTAAAATCCCTTATTTCTTACTTTTTTAATCTATTTTGATTTTTAGTCTTTGATATGGTGTGATAAAAATCATACCCATTTTCCAAATTTCTTAATGCATTTCTCACAGTTTTGACAGTATATTTTAAATATATTATCAGTTGTAATTGTATAGTTATTTTATTATATGCCTTTTAATTTTTACTTTTTCCTTATGTTTGATTCCTTTTTGGCCCTTGTATTTCTTTTGTACTGTATTTTATCTGAAATTTTTATCACTCTACCCACTATATTGCAGTTAAATCCATTTCCTTTAATTTTAAAATTTTCCAAGTTCCTTTATTTTAGATATGTTACCTTTGAAATAGTTTTATTTATTTATTTATTTATTATGGTGGAAGACTGGGTCTCAGGCTGGAGTACAGTGGTATGATCATAGCTCACTGTAACTTGGAACTCTTGGCCTCAAGAGATCCTTGGGCCTTGGTCTCCCAAAGCACTGGGGTTATGAGCACGAGCCACCATGCCTGGACCTAGCTTTTTTATTTTTTAAAACAAAAAGTAATATCTTCGTCAATACATTTAAATTTATTATTATTACTGACATATTTGGACTTTCTTGCCATTTTATTTAGCATTATCTGTTCAATTATTATGAAACATATAAGGATAAGACTATAGCCTTTTGAAAATGAGTTATCTAACCCAGTGGTAAGCTGGTATATTTTTAGCAACAAGCTCTTTGAAAAAAAAAAAAATCTCTGATTATGGAGTTTTCATTTCACATGGTGGGTCTCATCTTGGTGAATTTCAAGCAATAAATATGAATTTGAGCAACTATTTAGTAGTGTTTTCAACACATGGGTAAAATATACAAATGACCTCAAGAACCTGGCTAATTAAAAAATAATAAAAACATAACTAATTTTGTGTATTCATTATCATTGTTTTTAGTATAGTTATTTATTCACAAGTATCAGTAATTATCTTTTAATAATGGCTATGTTTAACAATTGGCTACCCAAACTCTTGAAAATTTTAGGCTTTTATAAACTAGCCTTGGGGCAGCTCCTATACATCACTGAACCTGACTTGTTGGGGTGTTTTTAGTAAAGGTAAATATGAAAGAAGACAGATCCTCAGAGTGGAAGCTAGGGTGGAAAACAGACTCTAAGTCAGAAAAAGGCATCTTTAATTGATGTGTAGGCTTCAGTCACTTGGGAAGCTAGAAGTTTTGACTTGCAAGTGGTGGGTGTTTTAAGGACATCAAATATATAGAGGCAGGAAGAAAGAGCTCTGACAATCATGTTTTCCCCTGTGGTCCCCTCAACCCCAATTAAGTAAGTTTATTTAGATTCATGTCACTCTGGTTATTCCTCTCAACTTGTCTCTACGCTTTTAGGAAAATGTTGTCTGCCTGCTAGTGATGAAATGTTTTAATTGCTTATAATTTATTTTTCAATTGTGGGGTTTTATTTCAAGACATTCTTTTTGGATGGGACAAAAGTGATACATTGTTATTAAATAAAGTTTGCATTAAGGTTCTCTGTTTGTATTATACGTCTTATGGATTTTTCCAAGTGTGTAATGTCATGTATCTATTACATACTCAACAGATTGTAGTATCAGACAGGATAATTTCACTGCCCTTAAAATCTCCTGTGTTCTATTTCTTCATTGATCTCTTTTCTTTCCTCCTTCTATCTGGACCCCTGGAAACCACTGATCTTCCTACCCTCTCCATACATATGCCCTTTGCCTTTTCATGTGGTTGGAATCATACAATGTATAGTCTTTTCAGAATGTTACTTTTTCAGTTAGCAACATGCAATTAAATTCCTTCCACGTCTTTTTGTGGCTTGGTAGCTTATTTTATTACTAAAAATTATTCTGCTGTGTAAATGTAATATAATTTGTTTAGTTGTTCATCTACTGAAGAACATCTTTCTTACTTCCAAGTTTTGGTAATTATAAGTAAAGCAGTTATAATCATTAATTTGAAAGGTTTTGTGTAGATATAAGTTTTCAGTACTTTGGGTAAATACCAAGAAACACAATTGCTATTTGTTGGATCATGTGGTCAGAGCATGTTATTTTTCTAAGAAATTGCTCAACTGTTTTTCAGAATTGTTTTAACATTTTGAATTCTCACCATTAATGAATAAGAGTTCCAGTTTATCCACATCCTCACCACATTTGGTGTTGTAAGTGTATTGGATTTTAGCAATTCTAATAGGTATGTTGTGGTTTTGTTCTAATTCGCACCTCCCTAAAGCTTTTGATTCTCTCTCACTCTTTCTTTATGCTACCCTTCTGTTCTTGTATAGTTTCTAGTTCTTCCATTACAGCTCTTAGCATGTTAATCACAGATGCTTTAAATTCCTGGTGAGATAATTCCAACATCTTTGCCATGTCTAACTGTGGCTCTGATGAGTTTTTCTTCAGTTTTTTCTTATCAAACTGTGTATTTTGTCATTTGATTTGCCTTGTAATTTTTTAGAAAACTTGGTATGATGTAATGGGTAAAAGATATTGAAGTAAATATGTCTCTATGTGAGGTTTTATGTGTACCCAGATAGAAGTTAGGCAATAGCTATAGGTATATGACATCTATAGGCTAAAATTTCTTCTTGTATCCTTGTTTTTATCTCCTGTATTTTCTCTTGGTTTCCCTAGAGACTAATTTTTAAATAGGGTTAAAATAATGTAGTCCTTTCTATTGGATTCCCCTGTCAATATATAGACGTCCTACTGATGTGATGATAAGGTACAAAGGGAAGAGAACTGTGTTATATCTTTAATTAGGTATCAATATTTTAGTGAGCTTTTGTCCCTGAATTGTGACCTTCCAAGTGCTTCTCAATTTTATTTTGTTAACTTTTGGTGAGACAGGAAGGCTATTAGGACTGGAATTGGGCATTTATTTCACTTTCCTTGAGGATGTTAGGCTCTGATAAAACTCCTAATCAATTAGGATCTAGTGAAATAGTTTCTCTTGAATGTAGAACTTGCTAACTCTCAAACTTGTCCACATTGAACTCCTAGTAATTTGTTGATTGCAGGTTAAGTTTTTCTTCCCAGGTGTCAATCCCCACAGAGTTTTCTATTCTAATTCTCTGAATTTTTCTCTCCAGCACTAGAAGGCAGTGGTTTCCCTTGTGACCTCAATTCTCTGTTGGATGGAAGAAGAATGATAAATTTTCTGTTTAGCTTCTTTTTTGTTGTGAAGATGGGGTGAAGACTTTCAAGATCCTTACATGTCAGATTGAAAACCATACTTATAATGTTTTTATTAGTTTGCTTCAGTGTCTGCTTCTCACCTATGTATTGGATGGAAATGTAACCCAAGAGAAGGTAGGGGACTTTCTATTCTAGACAAGAAAAAGAACACAGTGGACAGAGGAGGACTCAATGATGATTGGGTTGGAATATCATAGCCTTTCTTAGAAACCCCAGAGAACTTCCCTAATATCTCATTATCTACAATTATGACACATGGCAAACTCAGCTTCAAAGACAGATTATTGGAAGGTCTAGGTTTACTTTTGGGTTACTAGAAGGTAGAGTATAAACTGGCTGAAAGGGCTAATTTTATGTGTCTACTTGACTGAGCTAAGGAATGCCTAGATATTTGGTGAGACATTATTTCCAGTTGTGTCAGTGAGGTGTCTGAAAGATATTTTCTTTTAAATCAGTAGCCTGAGTAAAGAAGATAACATATTTGTTTAACCAATGTGGGTGAGCATCATCCAGTCCGTTGAGGGCTTGTAAAAAAAAGAAGGATAGAGCAAGGGATAATGCACTTTCTTTGCTTGAGTCAAGACACTTGCCTTCACCTGTTCTTTGACATCAGCACTTCTTATTTTCAGGTGTTTTGGACTCAGACTTGGACTTAGATCATCTTCCCTTGATTCTCAGGCCTTTGAATTCAGACTGAATTATATGACTGGCCTTCCTGGCTCTCTGTCTTGTATATGATAGATTATGGGGCTTCTCAGGCTTTTAACTGCACAAGCCAATTTCTATATTAAATTCATTCATATATATTCTCTCTCTCTCTTCCCATTTCCAGCAGAAATATTTAGAATATGCATTAAGGAATCTGTAGCTCTCCTAAGGTTCCACATGAGATGTTTAAGGATCAGAAATTGAATTCGGAATCTACATACTGGAGCATTACAGTTGTCTCTGATTTTCTTAGATATTGATAATGAAAACCACCTGTGAATAAGTTAGAAACAAAGATAGAAAAATATAAATAATTAAAAACATTATAAAAATACCCAAAAAATTCTTTTCTGTTCTCACTGTTGCTTCAAATTCAAAACCTTCTGAACAACTCCTTTCAATAAGAACCTTTATGTCCATTACCTTGTTCTTCCACCACTAGCATGATATGCACTCAGATATGGAAGGTCAGATTAGAAAGCTCTTTGCAGCTGGGTTGAGCTGGAAAAATGCTGACTGACCTCAAATGAAGACAGAGATGATGAACTCATCAGCACAGTTGTATCATCAGATGCCCTTGCATTAAAAAGAGTGGTGAATGAATTTTCTGTAATGCTATTAAAGCACGAAAACCAGCTGCTTATGGGAATAAATGAATAGTTGCTGTCTTCACAAAATAGATAGCTCTCTGGAAGTGAATGACTTCATTGTAGATTATGGCAGGCAAGAGAGAGGAAGTTTGCATGTGTGTGTGGGGGTGCAGTTTAGTTGTAGAGCAGGAGACAACTCACTGTCTCCACAAATATGAACTAAGCTGTCTTAGACTTGTCAAAGACAAAAGATAAACTTGCTTCTAAAAATGCCTGTCATACTTGTTTTTCTGTGAGGCAAGAATTTCCAGTATATTCTCCTTGTCTGTTCATTTGCCTTCTAGGAAGGTCTACTGAATTACTTAGCCAGGAGAGGAAGAAAGTGAAAGCAACTTAATAGTGACCTCAAGTTCTTGATAGTTTGTCAAACAGACAGTAGTGGCTGGCTGTTGTCTATGGTTATGTTAGGTACACCTGACTTTTTTCCCTTGTAAGAAGCACAAAGAAAAAAGTACACATTTAAGAGACCTCTTTCAGATTTGCAGAAGCAATTCTACTTTACAATTGCTTCAGCACTCCAAGGTACTGACAGTATTTATATAGGCATTTTCCATAATGTCTTATTACACACTACTACCATTAGATACTCCACAAAAATAGATGACATAGTAAAAAAGGCATGTCACATACATTTGTAGGAAATTCATAGAGTATACCACACCTCAGTATGCAAAGGCTCTGTGCAATCCTGCCATAAAGACAATATATTTAATTTTGTTTAACTTAATAATTCCCAAACTTATTTGATCTTGGATTCCATTTTTATTCTTAACACATTTAAATTCTGTGGTAAATAAGCTTTAGTAGATGCCGTCCATTTAGTATGTGCTCAGGGAGGGACAAAAATCCTGGTTTGTAATACCAGGTCTGAAACTGTGAGCAAAGAAATTAAGTTAGCATAGCCTTGTCCTACTCTTAGAATTTCTGGATAAAAAGCTACCTTCTTTTCTTTTCCTCCTGGAAAATTGGAAGTTGCTAGGCTTAAAGAACTGATCTGCACTAACTAGATTTATAGAGACTGAAAAGTAAGCCAGATATAAAATTACTGATTTGCAATTGGATATCTTCATTTTAGTTATCAAAAACATTTGTTTTCAATGCAGGGCATCTTTTCCTCAGCATTTGTGACTGGGTTAGAGCATTGCATATTGCTGAATGAGCATGAAATCAAACTGCAATTGTGGG
The DNA here is from genome assembly GCA_963574355.1 of Loris lydekkerianus. Taxonomy (NCBI): domain Eukaryota; kingdom Metazoa; phylum Chordata; class Mammalia; order Primates; family Lorisidae; genus Loris; species Loris lydekkerianus. Next base: position 35,334 of record CAUYPK010028979.1, read on the forward strand.
GAAGTGTGAGGGACATTTCATCGAGGCCACATTCAGGTCACACGAATCATAACTCCACACACAATGGATAGTTCTAACGATTGGGAGAAAACTGCTCACTCAGGCAATGCTTTTTTATTTTTAAATTTCACAGTACTTAAAGACATAGAAATGTACAGTAAGTAATGGGAACTGTGTTCATGTTCCTACCTCTTCAAATTGATTAGTGTTAACATTTTGTCATTTTTGTTTGATATAAAAATATGTATACTTATATAAGATTATGCATATCATTTGTGTTTTTAATAAAACAATAAGGTAAAGCTAAAATTTTCATTATTTCTCCCAAACTTCTCTCCTTTTTCAGAAGCATCCACCATCTTCAAGTTCGCTTCACATTTTAACATGCATTCTAAACTATGGCGCACCTTGTGAATGTTTTTAGACTTGATTATTATATTAGTCAGGGTTCTTAGAGAAACAGAATCAATAGGAGATCTCTATTTCCTTGTAATTTCTCTATATCTATCTACCTCTCAACTATCTATCTATCTATCTATCTATCTATCTATCTATCTATCTAACTAATCGATCTATCCTATCTATTCTATCTATCTATCTATCTATCTATCTATCTATCTATCTATCTATCATCTATCTATCTATCTGATTGTGGAGGCTAGCAGGTCCAAGAATTGCAGGGTAGGCTAATAGGTTGAAGAATCAGGAAAAAGTTGGTGTTGATGCTCAAGAGCAAAGACAGTGTGCTGGCAGAATTCCTTCTTGCTTGAAGAAGGTCAGCAACTTTTTAAATTAAGGCCTTCAAATGATTGAACGAGGTCCATCCAACCCAATCAGTTTATCTGCTTTACTGGAAATGTCTACTGACTTAAGCATTAATCTCTTTTCAAAAATATCTTCTCAGAAACATTTTTTTTTAATATACTCAAGCAAAAGATATGTGAAAAGTAAGATTAAGGAGTCACTATGAAGACACAGTAAAGTTTTTAACTACACTACACACTGCCCAAATAGTCCCTGTAATGATTTTGCCAGTGTATATTTTCACTAGTTAGAAGGAGGACTTCCTTTTTGCCTAAAATTCTAGCCAACTTTAGGTACATCAGACTTTTTTTTCACTAATCTGAGAATAGCAAAAAGTAACTTTTCAAAAATAATTGGCTTTTTACTCCTGTTGAGTGAGACTGAATTTCTTTTAATGTTCTTTTTTTTTTTAATTTGGTTGTCCCCTTTGTGAATTTTTTTTCATATCATAGGCCCAGCTTTTCCAAGTCATGTGAAAAAATATTATATAATATTTGCTTTTTAAATTAAAATTTAAGAGTTCCTCACATATTCTTCATAACTGTCTTATGTATTACAAATGTCTTTTCCAGGTATACTTCTTATCTTTGTTTATTATGCTTTTGCTAAGCAAAACTTTTGGTTTTTATCATTTTTCTTTCCTGTTTTTTTTTTTTTTTTTGTGTGTGTGTGTGTATGATTTTTCTACCACAAAATATTCTCTTATACATTCTTATATGAGTTTCAAAAGTTGTTTTTCTTTGATATTATCATGAAAAATCTAGATATTGAATTACATTTTGGAGCTAATATTTTGATATTAATAAAGAGAAACTTCCTTATCTTCATTTCTAATTTTAAAAGAATCCACAGTATTTTCATATTGGTTAAAGTATTTTTGAAAAGGTAAGTGAATATATAATAAACACACTAAGCATCACAAAATGTGTAAGTATAAGAGTAAACTTCTACAAAGAACAGTTTATAGCTCTTAGGTCTATGTGGACAAATATTTTTCTATAACAAACATTCTTACACATAGTTTCTTATATTAAGTATTTATAATTGCACAGTTAGAAGTATACATTCCTTGGTGCTTTTAAAAAACTTTATGGTATTAGGAATGGCTTTGCCCCTTTTAATAAAAAGGCTTAGGCAAAAACCAAATTTTATGATAATAAGAAATGATATATTTTGTATTAACTGGCACATAAATAACTATTAGTATATATATATATATATATATATATATTTATATTTATATATACATACTCTCAAGCAAAAGATAATGGTTAATCCAGGGCTTTACATTCTCTGAAGTATTATAACCTTTCAAGGGTCCTAACTCCCAAACTCATGCTTTATAGTCAACTATGTTTTGATTACTAGTAAATTTAAAATATTGAGGTTTCTATTTTTCTTGACTTTATTTCATTTGAAATTTATTCTTACCTGTAGGACACAATAGCAGACATTTTAACTTGTGGTACAAATTAGGATTTATTGTAATTTCCTTTTACTCACCATCATTATTTGTGGTGTAAAACTATAAAGTCAGTTTTCTAAATACCTTGACTTAAAAAACAAAACAAAACACATTTTTACAAAGATTTAAATTTCCACTTTTAACGATGTTTAAGAGAAATTATTCTAACCTTCATCAAAACCAATAAGACAATACTAATCAGTCACAAATAAGCATGACTTAATAATGAATTTTGCAACAATTCGGGTGGAACAGAGACCATAATTCTAGGTGAAGTATCTATAAAATGGAAAAACCAACACCACATTTACTCGCTCTTAAATTGGAACTAACCAATGAGCACACACGTGCATAGAGGGAAGTAAAACTTAATGCAACTTCAAACAGGGGGAAGGAAAGCAAGGGAAGGGTGCAAACCTATCAGAGGGGTATGATGAACACTATCTGAGTGACAGACACACTTATAACTCTGACTTAAGCATTACAAAAGCAATCCATATAACCAAAATAATTTGTACCCTATAATACTTTAAAACAAATAAAAAAAGCCAGTGGAAATTACAGGCATGGCAGCAAAACAGCATTTTGAAAGTGAGTAGAAATGAGGTACACTCAACTGGTCAAGGGTAGTAGGATTTTTGTTATCCCATGACTGTGTTAAGGGATTGGAGATATAGACAAGAAGGCACGGTTTTCAAAATGTCTCAATGCATCTGTCTGTGGATGAGTAGTGTGGGTCAAGTAGAGGTTGTTGAGAAAATACTAAATGGAAGAAAATTATAAGCTGGTGAAATAGAATGAGGAATGTGAGAGAAACATATTAAGTTCTCATATGTTGTTAAATTCTGTAGCCTTTAGGAATTTCATCTTTTAAAAATTATTATTATTATGTCATTGTTATTTCTTCTTAAGAACAGACTGTGATCCTCTTTCCTGTCTTCACAGTTTTAAAAATAGTGTCTAACACATTTTATACTAAATATCTAAGAAAATTTATGGATTTCTTTAAATTCTTTTTTTTTTTTTAGAGACAGAGTCTCACTTTATTGTCCTCAGTAGAGTGCTGTGGCATCACAACTCACAGCAACCTCCAACTCCTGGGCTTAGGCGATTCTCTTGCTTTAGCTTTCTGAGTAGCTGGGACTACTGGCACCCGCCATAACACCCAGCTATTTTTTTGTTGTTGTTGTTGTAGTTTGGCTGGGGCAGAGTTCGAACATGTCACCCTGATATATGGGGCCGGTGCCCTACCAACTGAACCACAGGTGCTGCCCGGGATTTCTTTAAATTCTTAACTTACTGATTTTCAAGGCAAATCATTCTGAATAAAGGGACACAAAATCCCCCAAACAAAAGCAAAATCAAAAACAAATCTGAAAAATGGTAAGACAAGTCTTATCCAAGATTGTTGCGATAGGGAAGGAACTATTGCAGCAGAGGAGAGTGACTGAACTTAACCACAAATACAACAGGGATCAGTGAGGACTGACAGCTATCAGGAAGATGAGGGAGAAGAGGAACTTGATTAGATATCAAGGAAGAGGGGAATCTGGATTAGTAAGATTTTTTTTTTTTTTTTTAATCTGAAATCATGCTCAGTAGCTCAAGGGTGAGGCTGAATAGAAAAGAGTGCCCAAGAAAAGTTCAGTCAAGAATGGAGTCTTTGTTGCCACAACCCAATTCCTATGTATACAGATGGTGTCAAAAAATATAAATACATTTTAAAGTAAGAAAAAAAACTTTTAAAATTATTGTACTCAATATATACTGATAACGAAAGATGAATACGTATCACATTGAGCACCTCTTGTAATTGCAGAAGTCAAACATCACTCAAGCATTACAAATTTAATAGAGTAGTTTTCCTTTCTTAAAATGTGTATACATATGTTGACATTCTCTGTATGTGTCTATTTCTAGGCCCATTTCATTGCATTTGTGTATTTTTCATTTGTTGTGACAATGACTGTCTCAATTACCATATAAAATATTTGTGAGGGAGAATTTCATCCCAATGTTCTCTTTTTACATGGTCTATTTTTGCTTCTTATTAATATCAACTAATATTAAAATAAATTTGTCTCATTCTAGAAAAAAATATTATTGCATTTAGTTTACTGGAACTCTATTAGTATTAGAGATTATTTGGGGAAGAATTGGATTTATCAAGATACTGAAAGTTCCTATCCTTGAAAATAGTAAATCCACCTACTTACTCAGATGTTCTTTTCTAATGCTATGACATTTTATAACATATATACAACACAGACACAAACACACATTTATTTCTTGGTATCTTAGAGTAATTGTAATAGTAAATGATATGTCTTTCTATATATTACATTTTCTATCTGGTATTAGAAAACACCCTGTTGATGTGATGACCCCTTTTTCTTAAACACTTCAGTGTATAATTTCTTTTTACTTTTTTTTTTTTTTTTTTTCTTTTTTGAGACAGAGTGACATAGCCTCAGCCTCGCTCAGAGCAACCTCAAACTCTTGGGCTCAAGCCATACTCTTGCCTCAGCCTCCTGAGTAGCTGGGCCTGTAGGTTCCTGCCACAAAGCCCATCTAGTTTTTCCTATTTTTAGTAAAGACCAGTCTCTCTGTTGCTCAGCCTGGTCTTAAACTACTGTGTTCAAGCAATCCACCTGCCTCAGCCTCCCAGAGTGCTGTTATTACAGGAGTGAGCCACCATGCCCAGCCTTCACTGTACAATTTCTATAAGCTCAAAGACATTTTCTTTCATACCACAATGCTTTTTAAAGTTCAGAAAATTCACATTGATGAACACTATTATTGTTTCCTGTTGACTCTACTCAAACATTTTTAATTGCCTTAATAATGTACTCTGTGTAAAATGATACAGAGGAACAGGGAATTAAATAACTTTTCTTTTCCAGGTCCTAGAGCCACATATTGCAATAGATGTTTTGTCCCTTTAAACTCATTTACTCTGAAATATTTCCTCAGTTTCCTTAATTTTCATGAACTTAGTATTTTTAAAAAGTATTTATTTATTTATTTAAAAATATTTAATTGAGAATTACCCATGCTGTACATTATATTCCCAGAACTTGTTCATTTTATAAGTGAAAGTTTGTGCCGTTGGATCATAATCCCTCCATTTCCTCTACGCACCAGCCATGGTGGCCACCATTCTACTCGGTGTTTCAATGACTTCAAATTTTCAGATTACAAACATACATGAGATCAGTATTTATTTGTCTCTCTATGTCTCTTTAAATACTTTCCCTCTAACATTTGTGTTTTTAGGTATGTTTTATTTCACTTAAGATACTGTCCTGTAGTTTGTCTATATTGTCACAGATGGCAGGATTTTCTTCCCTTTTATGGCTGCGTAATATTCTATTGTATATATGCACCACATTTTCTTTATTCAGTCACCCCTTTATGTCATATATTTTCTAGAACATCCTCATTTTCATTTTTTTTTTTTTTTCATACCTAGATTAAAAACATTAATTTTTGGCAGGAATATCACAGGAGTGATGTAGTAAGTACAGATGCTCTTTGGCTTACATCTTGATAAACCAATCATTAAATTGAAAATATCTTAAGTAAAAAATGCACTTAATATACATACCCTAGCAAACCACAGATGAGCCTAGCTTACCTTAAATGTGCTCAAAAAGCTTACTCACATAAGCCTACATTAAGGCAAAATTAATCTAACAACAAAGCTTACTTCATAATAAAATGTTAAATAATTCATGTAATTTATTTAATATTGCACTCAGATAAGATTTCTTCTGAATTTGTATCACTTCTGCACTATTATAAAGTAAAAATTCTTAAGCTGAGCTATCGTAATTCGGGGATCATCTGTACACTTTTCACTATGTTATACCAGAAAGAACATGTCAACCTATCCAATTTCTGATGATAACTTTGTTAATGTTTCTTCCAGGTTTCTCACTGTAAGATATTCATTTTTTTCCATTAGTAATTAATGCATTTATTGTGTAGAGTTACTTTGAGATATGTAAATATTCTTTTTTTTTTTTTCTGGCCAGGGCCGGGTTTGAACCCGCCACCTTGGCATATGGGGCCAGCACCCTACTTATTGAGCCACAGGCACTGCCCAAGATCATGTAAATATTCTAATTCTTATCAAATTTTCACCTACATTTTAAAACATATTGATGATTCATACTTCACTAAATTAATTATTTTATTGTTATCAAATGTTGCTTTCTTAATTTCATTGTTCCTTCTACATTAATTAGTTGGTATTCCAATTAAAATAATAGAGTCTCTTTCTTTCTAAATTATTTGCCTATTTGTTTACTCATATCATAGCAAACACGTGGCTTTTTAATTTAGTTAATGAATAATAATCTCTTACTATTATTTTGATGCTCAACTTTTTCCTGATTTGACCCATGAGAGGCCCTTCAATCTGGCTTCTCTGTGGTAATGACATTCCTCCACTATTCTTTGAGTATTTTCTTACTTTCTGGTATAACAGGGTTTTTCAGATTCAAGTTAAAATTTCCAGCCCAATCTGAAATCAGCAGTTTTTCTTAAAGATCCAGGTTCCTTGTATTGTAGAGTGCTATTTAGGAAACTAAGAACTTGGCATGAGTTGTGCTCATTCCTCATGGGGTGTTTTCATTGCTAGGTACCTATTCAGCAGACAAAAGTAAAAAATATACCACACATAAACACATCCATTTTTACAGTTATGAATTGCTATGGGCTGAATTGTATCACTCTCAAAATTCACATATTGAAGACAACCCCCAATGGTTTTTGAAAACTGGGTCTTTGCAAAGTAATTGGGTTTAGGGTGGGGAACCCATGATGGGATTATTGCCCTTATGAGAGCTTTCTCTCTCTCTCTTCCTGGTATATGAGAAAAGTGAGAAGGTGGCCGTTGACGAGCCAGGAAGAGATTCCTTATCAGGAACGAGCCATGTCAGCACGTGCATCTCCTGTGTGCAGTTTTTAGAACTGTAAGCAAATCAATTTCTCTTATATAAGCCACTCAATCTATGCTACTTGTTAGGGCAGCCTGAGCTGAAAAAGACATGAATGAATCAACTATATTAAACTTACAGTTTTTTTTATTTATGTCTCTATTTCTAATACGACACTACAGAATTCATTTTAGTTTTCCACGTTTCCATATTTGTAATTCCCTTTTTTCTCTTCTTTTGCACATTAATGGTTTGAGTGTTAATGAGACTTTTTGATATTTTTTTCATAGGTACCTGAGTCTCTGTCGACTTTTCAGTTTTCTTCCATTTTTGTTTTATTGGATCATTTCTGTTGTCCTTATCTACCTTCAAGATCGTTTTCTCTGTCATTTTGCTATTCAGTCATTATGCAGAATTTTTAAATTCATTTTTTATAATTTTTAATTTTGTATTTGGTTATTTTTTTATATCTATTCCTTCCCTTTTTTAAGCAGTATTTGGAAAACACCCTTATAAAAGGTGGGAGCTTCTAAGTAATAAGTTTTACAATCCTTTTGAAACAAACATTTTGTATTACATGGAAAGAAGTATTATTTTACAGGAGAAATTTAAGCCAATGTGTTAATTAACTCCGCATTTTATATATCCCATAGATGCCCATATTGATCACACTTATAAATGTGGCAAAAAATTCAGAAATGTCAATTATAATATTACTTCCTGTGTACTAGTTTATCAAGTGTAGTGCTAGAACAGTTTTTCTGAGAGAGTGTCTCCCTCATTAGAGTGCTATGGCATCACAGCTCACAGCATTCTCAAAAACCTGGGCTAAAGCAATTCTCTTGTCTTAGCCTCCCAAGTTGCTGAGACTACAGGTGCCCACCACAACTGGCTTTTTTTTTTTTTTTTTTTTTGGTTGTAGTTGTCATTGTTGTTTAGCAGGCACTGGCCGAGTTTGAACCTGCCAGCCCCAGTGTATGTGGCCAGCACCCTAACCACTGAGCTCTGGGTGCCAAGCCTCCTTTGCCCGATTTTCCTGGTCAATGGGATGTGGGTGTGTCTGTTTTCCAGGAGGTGACTCAGGAATCCATGCTCTTCCACCTTGTGGTTCTAGTTTAGTTAGTTCCACTGTCTAAAGTGCAACTAGATAGTAGAAATGGAACTAGATAGCAGAAATGGAAAGGGGGATAGAAAGTATATGCTTATTCTTGTAAAGTCAATTCCACTCCTAAGCCATCAGCTAAATTCACTCACATAGTCACATCTCACTGTAAGATAGGCTGGGAATTGTACTCTGTGCCATTAGGAAGTTGGTAATGCATTACCTATGAATTATAGCTACTTTCCTTTGTTGAAAAGTTTTATCTTTCCATTCTATTCAAGAATGGCCACACTCATATCTTGAAACATGGCTATGATAGCTTCTTTAAAGTCTTTGAATTTATGCTAAACATTAAATTCTAGTATTTGAGTCACCTCAGAGTTGACATCTGCTGCATGTTAGGTTTTGCTTATTCATTGTATGGTAAGTAATTTTGGATTATGTTCTGGACATTTAATGAGACCCTGGCTCCCTTAAAACTTTTCAGGTGATTATGAATTTTGGTTTTATTTAGCAGATTGTTAATCTGGAGGAGGCAGTGTCTTAAGCCCTGACCTATCAGTACTAGTAGTGCTAAGGGAGGGGTATTGCCAAAAACTGATGTCCAAAGATTTGCTGAGAGGAACAAGGCAGTTGTACCCATGAACTGATTCTCTATAATCATTAAACTTTCCTTTTCCTGTGCTGGTTACCTTGATTCAGAGAGAGATCAGACTGACCTGACCTGAGTCAGGGTGTCAGAGTCTAGGGTCCCTCCTGGTATATCAGGAGTTGGGATCTCATGCTCCATGGCCTTCACAGTGGAGGCTGACAGGGACTCTAGGGGAAGGGCCAGTGGAAAAAGCATTGCTCACCAAGCCTTTTCTGTAGCGAGCTCCCTTGTTGCTTTGCTTTCCTTCTTTTTTTGCCTCCTGCCCCTCTCTTCTTATTGTCTGCCTGGTCACTACAGTAACTTTAATCCATTCTGACTGCATCCTCTAAAATGCATTATAAGCTCTTCCAACAGTTATCAACAGGATTCAGCCTTCTTTGCCATGATTTTTTGTCAATTTCATCTAAGTAGCAGTATCTATGCTAGGACAATGATTTTAAAATCATATTCTGCATGCTGTTCAATCAAATGTTTTTCTGTTCAACCTTAAAGATACTTTACACAAAACAAAGGCATCCATGTCAGGACTCTCTGGTGGTTGATGTTCCCTGCTTCTCGGCTCCCAGTGCTGAGAATAAGCACTGGTGCCTAGCTGATGACAGAGTGATGGATCATAAATACAAAGTAATCGCAATCAACATACATTTATTACAGGACAAAAACACACACACTATAAGGAAAATAAGTCAACCAGTTTATCCACTTTTCCCCTAACAGGATTCCTGCCTTTGGAGTAACTGATAGTTGCAGTTATATAACCAACTTTTCAATACACATGGCATGCATCACCCCCCCCACCTTCCCAATGGACCCAAGGGGGTTGGAATTTTTAATTTTAATTATATAACTGGCTCCAAAGGCCCAGGTCAGCGTAGGGGTACTTCAGTATCTGTTCCTACTGGGGAACAGTCCCTAAGCGTAACTTGGTTTCTACTTTCTGCACTTTGCTTCACCCCTTAGTCTTACCCCCATCAAGGTGAGAAGCGAAAGGCTGAGACAGGGCGGCTCCCACCTCCAGCACCGCTGCTTTGGAGGGCGGTACAGGTCGTGGGCCTCCGCAGAGGCGGCGGTGCTGCTAGACCAGAGTGGCAGCTGCTCTGGAGCGGGTTCAGCCTGAGCCTGGGCGTCCTCAGTGTGGGGTGCGAGGATTGGGCACCCAACCGGGTGCAGCGCCCCTAACGCCCACTTTAAGTATAATTACCAGTCAGTTACTTTTTGTATGTGTGTTTTTAGAGATGCTGTTTCCTGGATATGCTGCCCAGGCTGGAGTGCAGTGTCTGTTCACAGGCTCTAACTCCTGGGTTCACGTGATCCTCTGGATAGGTTTCCACAAACGTACACACGGACCTAATTAAGAGGGAGCCATTTCCATCACCCTAAAAGGAAGACCCGTGTCCCCCGAGGTGGCAGCAGCAGGGAGGAGACTGAGGGATCCCCTTCATGGTGGCCACTGGCCTCCGCTTTGCCCTTTGGCACATTTTCCTCCACCCTTTGCTCATGAGCTCGCTGAGTCCCAAGCCTGGCATCGTGTCTGAAGCTATCGAGGGGTCAGTGCACGCTGCCCCCCGGAGCAGACCTCTGCGAGTCACGTGCTGCACCCCGCTGATTTCATGACACAAAGCGCTGCTTCTGAATAACTTCCTCCGCAACTGCAGCCGCGCGTCCCTCTCTCACTGGGTTCGGCGGTCTGGGCGGGTCACCCTGGTGCCGCAGCCTGTTCCTGGCCCTGTTCACACACTCTTGTGTCAGGATGTCACATCTTCAGCCCCCGGGTTTGACATTACCCCGAGAGGACGCGTTTTATCCTGCAGGCTCCACCGTGCTCCTCCCAGGGGCCCTGGCAAGACTCTCCAAAGAGGCTGTTGCTGTCTGTCAGCAGCTGTAAGATGTTCCGACATTAGAGAACAGTGAAGTCTCTCGTCCAGGGTACAAACGGACTTTCCTTCCATTCCCTGGTGAACTGCCACAGGCCTCTGACGAGGTTGGTGTCCACCAGGCAACAGTTGCACCCTGACCCCTGAGTGCCTTCTTTGACCAAAATGACTGAGCTGAGAGTGAGAACTCTGGGGCAGTGAGAGCCCAAGGAAAGTGCCAGAAAGCCATGGAAAGAGGACCCCGGAGAAGCCATCCCAGCTAGCATCTAGGCCTCTGTGACAACAGGGGTCCTGGGAGTGACGCAGAAAGTGCTGGATGCAGGCCTTCGGCTTATCCCTAGACTTGCTGAATTTGGAAAAGATGCGAGGAAAAGAGGCTTCAGAGACTCTGTCAAGGAATAGTTCTCCACCCGTGTTTTCCAGTTGAAGGCCTTATAAATGGGAAGTGTTGCTGATACTGTGTGGGCTGCAGCCATTGCCACCTCTGCTGTTCTCATTAGCGCCCTTGTACAGGTGTTGCTGGAACTTGGATTTGGAAAAGGAAGCTAAATGACAATGGAAACTTAAGATCTTGAAGGATAAAACTAAACCCGTTTTGGATTGCAGGGCTGCTGAAACCACCTATGCTTTCTCCTTGCCTTCAGAAGAGCCTGCAGACTCCCTGCCATCAGCCACTTTTACTTACAGATCCTGGCTACAGGAATTGTTTGGGGTCACTGACTTGACTGACCTGCCTGGTAGGCCCCCAACTCTGTCCACCCTGTACCTTTCCTCACACCAGATATTGGTTGTGAAATAGGATGCACAATTCTTTTTAATTTTTTTTTCAAATTAATTTATGAGGATACACATTTTTCGATTACATTGTTCTCACTTCCAGGGTAATGTTCCAGTTGTAAATGAGCCTCTCACCCAGGGGGCACATTATACACCCTCACAAAGTGCACAGTAGCTGAGATCCCGCCTCATGCCATTCCTCCTTCTGCCAATCATCCTCCCACCTCCCCTCTTCCTCCTTCCTCCTCCCTCTGCCCCATATAAGACTATATTTATGTTTTATTATTCATATGAGCATATAATTGTTTATATATTGTTTTCATATTAGTATTAGTACATTGGATATTTATTTTTTCATTCTTACAATACTTTATTAAGAAGAATGTGTTTTAACTCCATCCAGGTAAATGTAAAATAAGTAAAATCTCCATCTTTTTTTAATGGCTGAATAGTATTCCATGGTATACACATACCACAATTTGTTGGTACATTCATGGGTTGATGGGCACTTAAGTTGCTTCCACAACTTGGCAATTATGAATCGAGCTGCCATAGACATTCTGGTGCAAATGTCTTTGTGGTAAAATGATTTTTGTTCTTCTGCATACATACCTAGTTATAAGATTGCAGGATCAAATGGAAGGTCAACTTTTAGATCTTTGAGGATTCTTCATACTTCTTTCCAAAAAGGCTGTATTAGTTTGCAATCCCACCAGCAGTGTAGAAGTGTTCCCTTCTCTTCACATTCATGCCAGTATCTGAAGTTTGGGGACTTTGTGATGTGGGCTAATCTTACTGGGGTTAGGTGATATCTCAGAGTGGTATTGATTTGATGATTTGATAATTAAAGACAATGAGCATTTATTCATGTGTTTGTTGGCCATTTGTCTGTCATCTTTGAGGAAGTTTCTGTTCAAGTCTTTTGCCCACTTATAGAGGGGTTGTTTGCTCTTTTCTTATTGTTTAATTTGAGTTCTCTGTAGATTCTAGTTATCAGGACTTTGTCAGATTCATAACGTGCAAAAATCTCCCATTTTGAAAGCCATCTATTTGCTTTGTTTGTGGTACTGTGGATGCACAATTCTTAACTACTGAACTTCTTTGGTTTTTCCTGTGGAACTTCTTTAAGTTCAATCCCATTTGGGGGAGATTCCACTTAAACACAATCATGGAGGCCCTTTGCATTCCATCCCCCTATTTACAGATGCAGATCTTCTATTTGTGATCTCCTCATATCTCCTCGCATCTCAGCCCTCCCCTTCAGATCTTCCTCCTTCAGCATGGGGTCAGGTACACCTATGTGGTAGATTTTCTTACCTTTTTCTCACAGATTCCCCTTCCCCCCAGTCTTCTACCAGCATTCCCTTCATCGTCAGCCAGTCTGTCTTTGCTTTCCCAGTCACCTCTGCCCCACAGCCAGCACATCTCAGACTTGACCCACCATCCTCCTTTGGATATTGGTGTAACTGACCTGAACACCACTGCCCCTCCCAGGCTTCCTCTTCAGCTCTCCCCTGGCTTCTGCATAAGCTTTCCAACCCTGTCAAACCAGGCCTTATGCAATGTAGAGTACGTAACCCCAGACTACGTGCATTTATGGTCAGCAGTCGGGCCCCAACTTTGAACCTTTTATTTGGCCCAAGAGTCACACTGCTCAGCCTACCCTTGAAGACTTTGATGGGAAGAAGCCAGGAACCACTCCATCCCCACTGACACCTGTCTGTGCTGGCTGACCTAGCACTGCCTACTTCCACTCCAGTACTCAGCAGCTCCGCAGAGTCTAGATCCAAGCCCATCTTTGGTGTTGATGAAATTTATATGCCTACCATGCCCCATATCTAGGTTTCCCTTTTCTAGTTTTCCTCTGTCTTCACTGGGAGCTTCTTGCTATTTTCTGTGGTGCTACCTTATTCTGAGAATGTGCCACTCAGTGTAGCTTTACTTCAGCCTTAGCATTTACCAGTTGCCTGCACAGTTTCTCAGTGGTCCAATTGCAAATTTTAACCATTCGTTTAACCCAGGAACTTCCTCTCAGCCCACACTTGGGTCCCCTTATAAATTGTAGTCTGAAGCTACCATCTGTGACAGCTCTTTTCGTTTTGGAAACTCAGCATTCCCAGCACAACTCCATACTTAACCCCCCTTGCGTAATGGCTACCCACTGGGGCCACATTTTATCATTGTGAGTTCTGACTTTTGAGTCTTCAAGGGTAGGCTTCTTTGTGTTTGCCCTCTCAATATTCACTTTTGGCATTCCTGTCGTTATCCATCTGGCATTTAGTGCATCTTAGGTGTTTTTATCATTGACCCAGATACAGTTTCTAGCTCTATAGCCCCCACTAAGATGCCGAGCACTGGGGACAGTAGCTTACCTCTAGTCAACACTACTGAAGACACGTTTGCGTTTATAGGATCTGTATCCTCCATGGTCAGTAGAAGTTTTAGGGTCAGTGTGGCTGCCCCAGGCCATAGCTCTGTGTCTGGAGCATTCAGCTTGATCAAGCTATGAGGAGGACACTGGCACCACTACTCATGCTGGGGAAGGCTTAACTTGAACACTAGGGCTCCGGGTCCTGTTGTGATTGGAGTGGCTAGTGCTAGGGAAAGAAAATTTCTACTGGGACATCCCTTTCTTCCTGTTTATGATCAGAGTACCACTCCCTCCCAAGACTATCTGAAGCATGCTTGTTTCTATTAAGAGTAATCAGGTGCCAGGAGACAGTTCTGTTTCTTTTTGTCATCAGATCACCTGAGATACGTCTGGTCAGAGCTTATCTGCTGCATTCAAAGGCCCTGACATCCTACCTGAGCATAGAGCCAACACATTTTTAATCAGAGTACCTGGGGTCCACCTTTCCAGGACTCAGTGCATGAAGGAAAGGATCATACCTGTGGATGAAGATAGATACTTCTGGTCCCACCTTCTTTCTCAGCACCTAAAGCCCACTTGTTCAGAGAACTCATGCGATTGCAAGCAACAGCACCATACCTACGATTGCAGCCCCTGTGTTTCTGTCTTCTATTAGTGCATCTTGGCCCACTTTGCTAGAACATATCCATTTATATGGGAGGGGCTGGCACTGTATCTTAGTTTGAAGATACCAGCATATTTGCCTACAGTCAGATCACTTGGCGTGCACCTATCCAGAGCACAGGTGGTGTAATAGGAGTGGTCAGTACATACCTGTGTTTGGAGATTCTACCATTCTTATCAAAATTCAGAGGACATGGGAGACTTAAGGACAGCATGTCTGTTGCAGTCAGAAGAAAAAATATCTTAGGAGGATACTTCTGGTCCTGCCTTTGATGAGAAAACCAGAGACCCACAGAGTCAGTGTACCCCCCCCCCATCTGACTCTGGAGAAATCAGACCACTAAGAAAATAACTATGTGTGGGGGCACTTAGTCCCCTACCACTGGTAGGAGCAATTGCATTTCCAGCATGCACACAGCAAGCATCTCCCTTGCCTTTAGGTTATCTGAGCACCTGTCCAGGGTTTCACTGAAGACAAGTGTTAGGCTACAGAACCATTCATTTTCTTTTAGTACAAGATCTAGGATCTCTACCAAATAAGAAGGAAAACTTTCTCTAGAAACATTCAGTCACCATAGTTCCCTAGGAATGGGCCTTACTCTGCTGGGGCCGAGGCGCAATCCCTTTTAGTTATGTCAAGCAATCTTCATCTGCTCCATCTTTCTACATCAACTTGAAGGCCCCAGACCTGTGTGTGTGTGTGTGTGTGTGTGTGTGTGTGTGTGTGTGTGTGTGCCCGCGCACATGAGGCTGGTCAGAAATCAGCATATTGGACTTGAGGAGCTCCACTGTGGAGAGCAGAAGACTGACCTGTACCTATCATGAACAGTGCCATTGTTGGCCTTCACTGTTTGGCAGACCCACACGCTTGACCAGTTTTTCTCTAGACTTAGAACCTGCAGGATGCCCACGGCTGTCTATAAATGTCCCTTTACCATTCATCTTGATGAGCTCTTATCTTTCTTTCCCCAATTATAAATCAAAAAGCCTTGTTCCTGTTAATTTTTCTTCTGCTCACATGTCTTTTACTCTTTGACTCAAGTGTGAGGGAGAATTGATTTGTATAAATGAGATGTGTTGAGCCAGACTTACCTGTGCAATGTTTTCTATGGCCCAGAGGAAAAAATGTGGAAGTAGCCACATTTTATCATTGTGAGTTCTGACTTTTGAATTCACTGCATTTCAAGTGTGGCAATGGTGACTCAAGAGGAAAGTAAGTCCAGAGAAGGATGAGGGTCCCTTTTGCCTTTCCTGTCTGAGCTTCTCTCCTAATATCTTATCTCATTGGAAGCCAACCCTTCCCTAATGTGTGTTAGAAAACCACCCTTTGAAATTTTAATCTTTGTAAAATGTTATGATTTTGCGTGTGTGTGTGCCCTTTTCTGTAACATTGGGCCTGTACCACACATTACCACATCAAAGCAGAGAGGGTAGGCTTTGCATCCAGGCTCTTGGGCCTGGAGGAACAAAGGAAAGAAAAGGGCTCAAACTTACTCTGCAATTATTTGAGTTTTTAAGTCTAGGATATAACATATTACTTAGACATTGTCATCTTGTTGCTTAAAATATCAGGAAATACCTGGATATGGCCCATTTGGAAAATAATTTGTCTGGCTCAAGTCCAAACCACTAAAACATCAAATTGCAGCAGTTACAATTTCACCCAGATCTGGCTGACCCTAGAGATTTGCTGTATCTTTGCTAGACTTACTTGCCAAAAATGCAATCTTCTCTGACATATTTCAAGACCCAGGAAACCATCTTAAGATGGAAGTAAGAGAAATGTTTAGCATCTCTTCCCAAGGGAATTTACAAGCTAGTCGAGGAGGTAGATAAATAAACCAAAACTTACAAGTGGAGAGGTAAATGCTAGGGTGATTTGAATAGGTACGAAGGACATAAAACTAAGTTTGATGAGACAAGAGTAAGTTTGGAAAAGGACTCTGTTCTGTACTAGAAAGGATATGATGTTAAGCATTAAAAAAATTCAGATGACCTTAAAATGGTTCTAATAGGGAGAGTGTTAGAGTTAATTTTATAAAACTCAGGGATAGCACATAGCTTTTCCCCATCTTCCCTTCCTTGTCATAAAATGCAAAAACAATTCCTACCTTCTAAATAAGGTAGATGATATACAGGTGGCTTGGGAAATGTAAAATAAAAGAACACAATAAACCAGAGAGGCTGAGTTTTTGAATCCTGCCCCTAGCATTCAATAGTTATGTGATCCCAGTGAGATACTTAATCTTTCCATAAAATAGAACTAATAATAGTACCAAATTTATTCAGTTGTTGTGAGAATTAAATTAATTATAATACATAAGGCATTTACAACACTGCTTAGTGCAGAGAAGGTGAACTATATGAGTTTACCATTTATTTCAAAATGTTAATTATTCATAGAATTACTAACATGTTTTATTAATATATAATCCCTTCAAAATAGATATGATGGTGCTGTAATCCTGGAATCCCAGTAAAGATTTAATCAGCTCGTCTGAGAAGATTTGTTGGGAAAATAAATTGTTGATCTTTATCACTTTCTTTTCTATAATTACCAACTCCATTT
Source organism: Loris lydekkerianus (assembly GCA_963574355.1). Lineage (NCBI taxonomy): Eukaryota > Metazoa > Chordata > Mammalia > Primates > Lorisidae > Loris > Loris lydekkerianus. The sequence goes on from CAUYPK010028979.1 coordinate 52,554, forward strand.
GACTTTCCACAGAGCAGAATAATTAAAACTGTTAAAAGGTTGCAGGAAGTTAAATATTCCACTTTGAAATATATCTCTAATATAGAAAATTCTACCTCCAGTTGAGTTTGTGCATAAAGCTTGATAGAAACCTGCCTCCACCTGTGTCTGAATGGCATCCAAGGTGGCCTGAGGTATGGCACACCCACAGTGCGGAAGCTAGAACACTGGGCATCAATTTACCTCGTCTTCTCCAGGAGAGGCTTGTTAACAGAGCCACTTGCTTTTATGCTGAAAGGTCAAGTGCAGACAGAGAGATTTGACAGAACAGAGCGATTCCACTTTAAAGGTCTAACGTAGAAATGCCTGTCATTTCCCTCAATACTTGCTAGCACCCATCTGGTGCTTCAGTGACATGTCTCTGGGTATTTAAGAGCACATATGTTACTACACTCAGGAAGGGCCCTTCTGGGTCAGAGGATGGAAACTTTAAAGGGAGATAAGTTTGCTTTAATTCAGTAAATGGACACATGTTATTCCCACCCCATCTTCTCCCTCAATGCTCGTTAAGAAAGGGAGGAAAGAATGTACAAAATGCAGATGGGACAGAAGACAGAACCCTTAGTGGAGATGTGATGGGATTGACTTAACTATTCCCCTGTCTAGGAGTTCTTTCTACCTTTCCTTTCAGAATAGTAGGGTAGTATGTTCTCTTGAGACATGTCTCTGTTGAAGTATATTGTCTCATTAGTTTGTTGAGACAGAGGAGTGACATGGTAGCTTCTCTGCAAAGATGACTTTCCAGTGAAACATGCTATTCAGTATCTATGCTTTTTCTATAGCTCCTCATATACTGCAGATTTGGGCCAAGGGAGATGAGGTTCTTGGAACTGTGATAGTTGGGAAATTGAGGCACTAAGTAGACGACAGAAGACAAGGGAGATGTAAGAAAAAGTATAGGATTGGAAGCAGAGTGGTCACAGAAAGCCAGAAAAATACACAAGTATAGGTGTATAAGTTCGGGTGAATCACATGAACAGGGGATTCTGCATCACAATGGCCTTTTTGTGTATGACTTAGAGCAGTGCTTCTCAAAGTACAGTATCAGCATCAACTGAGAATTTATTAGAAATGCAAATTTTTAGGTGGCATACTCAGAGAATGAGGTCTGGTAATTTGTGTTGAACAATCTCCAAGAGATTCTGATGCCCACTAAAGTTTAAAAACCAATGGTTTAGAATTGCTCACTAAAAATGTGATCTAAGGAGCTTGTTAAAAGCATAGACTCAGGTGGAATAAGAATCTGTCTGCTAACAATATCCTCAGATGATTTGTGTGCGCCTAATATTTGAGAAGCATTGACTTAGAATATTCATGGCAGACTACAGGCAATACCTCCAAGCATTAAGTGTTTGCAGAGCAGACAAGATGAATAACTTGGATATGTTATTATTTAAAGACGGCTGAAACCTAAAAAGAACTGAGCCCTGGATGATTTGGCACTTGAACCTTTTGTCTGAAAAACCTTACCTAGAAAGACCTATGGTCTCTACCCATCCCTAGAATATAAAAAAGACTTAAGCTGAAGGGAACACTTTTACACTGCTAGTGGAACTGCAAACTAATACAACCCTTTTGGAAGAAAGTATGGAGAATCCTCAAAGAATTAAAATTAAACCTCCCATTTGATCCTGCAATCCTATTACTAGGCATCTACCCAGAAGAAAACAAATCATTTTATCATAAGGACATTTGTACTAGACTATTTACTGCAGCTGAATTTACAATCACCAAAATGTAGAAACAACCTAAATGCCCACCAACCCAGGAATGGATTAACAAGCTGTGGTATATGTGTACCATGGAATACTATTAAGCCACTAAAAAAGATGGAGACTTTACATCTTTTGTATTAATCTGGATGGAGTTGGAACACATTCTTCTTAGTAAAGCATCACAAGAATGGAAAAGCAAGATTACAATGCACTCAATTCTAATATGAAGCCAGTAGATGAGGTAATATGTGCCCTTATAAGAGAAAAACTCAAATCAACTCAAGCTGGGGAGTAGGGGAACAAAGCAGACGGGAGAAGGAAGGGGTTGGGGGTTATGGTGTATGGCACACCTCTTGAGGGCAGGACACAATTATTAGAGTGACTTTACCTAACAGATGCAAACAGTGTAACCTAATTCTTTGTAATGTCAATGAACCTGTAAAAATAAAAAAAAAAAAAAAGATAAAAATAAAAATCACTCAGAATCACAAACACACAATAAAGACTCAGGCTTGGAACATGAATGGTCTGAAGCTTCCTGAGCTATATTGTCTTCACCCAGAGAAGGACGCCTCCTTCTTGCTGCAGGTGTTGGTGGTAGCCTCATAGTGACAGGGGAGGTATCTTAGGAGTTGGCTGAGGACTAGTAAGTGAGGTTAATGGCTCTTCTCCCATTCTGTGGGCTTTTCTTATAGCCCTTTTTATTAATATAAGTTATTGCAGTCCCTGTTGTACTGGGGAAAGGGAAAAGAATGCTCTTATTTGCTGAGCACTGTATGTTCGAGGTATTGTCTTTTTTGTTTCTTTTCTTTTCTTTTTTTTTTTTTTTTTCTTTTGTTACAGTTTGGCTGAGGCTGGGTTAGAACCTGCCACTCTCAGTATATGGGACCAGCACTCTACCCACTGAGCCACATGTGCTGCCTAGCATTGTCTTTTTCTATGTGCCTCATATCCGTATTATACACAACCATCTTATGAAGTGGGCATTATATATTATACTAGTATATAATGTTTAAATTGTTTAAATTTATAATGTTTAAGTTATATAATGTTTAATTATTAACTTAATTTAATTAAGGTTAACAGTTTAAGCTTTAAGGTCTTGCCCATGTTCTTGTCATTGGAAGCAGCTTTTCTAAGGTCTCTCGTTTTCTGATGTAACTTGAAGGTCTGTTACTCGTTAGACAACTCATTGTGACTATAGGAATGTCCAGCCCAGGCAGTAGGCAGAGCATGAACCAAAACTCAACCTTTTCTATTAAGACATTTTATTACCCTTTCAAAGAACATTTAAACAGAAGGAAAGCTCCATAACTCTTTTGAGATGCATCCCATAGGCTGACAACTACATAGGCTTTTGAAAGATAACTGTTAAGCCTGTATGAACCAAGTGTCTTTATTTGTTGGGTCAGAGAATGAAGGGAAGCAGCATAGAATAGAAAAAAGACAAAAGCATTGATTTTAGATTGGATTTATGTTTCAGGCTGTGCCCCAGGTTCTTGATTTATATTAATAATGATGTTTGTCAAGGTCAAGGCTAATACCTTTGAGATTTAGGTTTTTTGGTTTTGTTTCAATTTTTTTTTTTAATATTAAAGATCCTGAGACACATTTAGTCTGAAAAACGTATTAGTCCTATTTCTTCTCCATTGTAGTTTTTCTTTGTTTGATACTCTAGAATGGGCCCCATTACAGAACAGTGACAAAATCTTTGGTTTGCCCTCATTTCTTCCTGAGAAATTGTTGAAAGGCACTGAGGATGACAACTCTAATTTTCTCTTCATACAATCCTCTAGGATATATAGTAGCCCCTACACATTTATTCTTCCTTTCAGGTGTTCCTTCAATTTCCATAAGGTAAGCTATATTCTCCATGCAGGGTTATAATGGTAAGCAGAAATATACCCCAGGAAACTATAGTCAAGAGTATGGGAGATATTTAGCAAATAATTAGACAACACGTGTAAGTGTAAACTGGGATAAACATGGAGAAAATGCACAAAATGTCTAAAGATGTACAACATAAAATCTGAACTTGTCTGAGCAAGTCAGAGAAAACTTCCTTGAGAGAATGACAGATGACCAAAAAGTAAAAAGTGATTAAGAGTTAGAACATTATTAGACATTTAGAAGAAAACATAGAAAAGCTTCTAGGCCTTAGGTGGGCAACAAGCTCTTAGATACGACACCAAAATCACGACTGATTAAAAAATAATAAAATGGATGTCATCATAATTAAAAACTTTTGCTTTCATAAAGACTCTTGTCATAAGATGAGCCAAAGACTAAGAAAAATATTTGCAATATATGTCAGAATATATGAAGAACTATAAAATATCCAAAATGAAAAAACATAGCACATTGTACCTCATAAATGCATTAATGTACACAGCTATGATTTAATAATAAAAATAAATAAATTCATTAATTAATTACAAAAATGGACAAAATATTTGGATAGACACTTCACTCACCATAGAAGTTATAGCTGGACAAAGACACATTCAAAGATTCTCAACTTGATTAATCATTAAAGCAAGTCAAATTAAAATTACAAGAGGATACCAATACACCAAAGTAATACCATTGACTAAAGTTTTATACACAAACACACACACACACACACACACACATATATGTATATGGACTGCCCAGAAAGTATCCACCAATTGTTTAATGCTGTTTTTCATATCACAAGGCTGGATTCTTTCTGGATAGTATATATACACATACACATTCATACACACAAACACACACAATCAGATGCTGTGAGAATGCAAAACCATAAGAGCTCTCACACCTTGCTGGTGGGAATAAAAAGTAATATAGTCACTCAGGAAAAGTCTGGCAGTTTCTTATATAGTTAAATCTACCATCTACCATGTGACTCAGCAATCCTACTTCTAGGTAATTATACTAGCATAAAAACTTATGTTTACATGAACCTGTACAAAGATGCTTTAGCAGCATTTTACATAATCACCAAAAAAACTAAAAAGAAACCAAATGACCTTTAGTGGACAAATGGATGAGCAAACTGTGGTATAACCAGTTATACCCAGAGATATAAATGAGCAAGCTATTGATACATGCCAAGTTACTCAGTATGCTAAATGAAAGAACCCAATCTCGGAAGGTTATACACCATACAATTCCATTTATATGACATTCAGATATAATCAAAAATAAATTATTCTTACATATATTAATTTTTCTAAGAAATAAAATAAGTGGTGGAACTGTAGAAGCGAGGAGGAAAGAGGTATAAGATAAAAAGGTACAAGCAAGTGATTATAGAGCTAAATAATAAATGATTTTTTAACAACCTTGATTCCATGTTAAGAATTTTACATGGATTATTTCATTTAATCACTACCTACCTAAGAATTTTTGAACTATTATAAACTTATAATTAAAAAACAAACCTGTTTTTAAGAAACTGAAGCTAAGAAAAAATAGACTTATCAAGTTAAGGAGCAGTAAGTAGGAAAGTTAGGATTTTCACTCATCAGTCAAACTCCAGTTTTTTATTCTAGTGTTTAGTTATGTTAACACTACACTATACTGCCTCATTTGTTAGTCTTGGTGAGGGTTACATATTGATCCTAAGGTAAACAGAAACCATAGAAAGCCTCTACACACATTCCTTGTTTATTATACTTCTCTTTTTTATTATTTAGTATTTATTTTATTTTCTCTTTTTTTTTTTTTCTTTTGAGATGGAGTCTCACATGGCTGCCCTGGGTAGGGTGCCATGGCATCATAGCTCACAGTCACTTCAAACTCCTAGGTTCAAGCGATTTTCCTCTTGTCTCAGTTTATCGAGTAACTGGAACTACAAGTGCCCACCACAATGCTTGGCTAGTTTTTCTACTTTTACCTGAGACGGAGTTTTACTCTTGCTCAGACTGATCTTGAACTTTTGAGCTCAGGTGATCCACTGGCCTTGGCCTCCCAGAGTGCTAGACTACAGATATGAGCCACCATACCTGGCCTAAATTTCCATTTTTTTAAAGAACATTTGAACTGAAATCTGGTACATAGGCTGATAGAGGTGAACTTGATAGACAAAGTAGAGTGAAACATGGATTACATGGCTGTTATGAACTGAATTATTTCCCTACAAGATTGATACAATGGAACCCTAAATCCCAGTGCCTCCAAATGTGACTGTGTTTAGAGATCGGGTCTCTAAACTGGCAATTAAGTTAAAATGAATCTATTAGGTTGGGCCTTAATCTCCAATTTGACAAGGGGCCCTTATAAGAACAGGCAATTTGGACACAGAATGAGACACGAGCAATGCACTCATGCAGAGAGCACTATGTGAGGACACCGGGAGAAGGTGGCCATCTGCAAGCCAAGGAGAGAGGCTTCAGGAGAAGCTAACTCTGCCAATGCCTTCCTTTGGAGGCCTCTAGCCTCCAGAATTGCAAGAAAATAACTGTTTGTTAAGTCACCTGGTCTGTGCTGTTTTGTTATGACAGCCCAGCAAACTAATACAGTGGTTATGATAGTAGCCCACGAAAGATGAAACACTACAGAGGGGTAGAAATAAAAATGCAGAGAAGTGAAAAAAGGTGAGAGATAGTAATGAGATAAAATGAATATAATTTGATTTTGAACAGGTGAAGACCTGATAGATCAGGAGGTAGAAATTTCATACGTATGCAGCAAGTATTCACCTCGGTAGAAAACACTTTAAAGGTCTGAATTTCTTGGGAGGAACGGTAGTAAGGCCGTGAGTTAAGATTTGATTGTATTGGGTTGGAAGTGGTGAGACAAGCAGAGTTGGGTATGTGGATCTGGAGATTAGAGCAGAGGCATCTGATTTAGAAATATGAAGTTGCAGTTCACCAGCACAAGGGTAAAACTGAAAGCTACAGATTTGTTTGCTATCAACTAGGGATAAAAAATGAAACCAAACAATATGAGGGAAGCAGACGGACTTCCAGCATGAGGAGCTCCACTGACTCATTCCTCAGTGAAACTGGGGGAAATTATAAAATACAACATAAACCTCTGTATTTGGAATTGTCTTAGGGGAAACAACAAATGAATATCTATTCAAGAAAATGTTTAAAAGTTTAGTAAGAAAGATAAGCCTGGTATTTGTAATAAGACTGTTTCTTCCCTAACCTTTTCCATCCAGTGAGGCAAACTCTACTACAGATTGCTATAGCCAAGAACATAGGGTTCCCTTACCTCCCAGCTCCCAGCTTTCTTTTTGGGAAGAGCAGGGTTTCAGCATTTCTCATACTGCCCCCAACTGCTTTTAGCCGAGGGAAAGTCTGGTGTGAATCTGATCAAGATTCCACTTTTGCTGAATTATGTTCCCTACAAATGGAATGGGGGCTCCATGTTGGATATGGCATTCTAAGAATGTTGGGGCACTGATAGCCCTTCTGTACATTTGTGAGAAGGTGGTTTTACAAGTTCAGAGCACCCCATGCTCCTGTCTCTCCGCCATGGAGTGCTCAACTCTCAGAATGGGGGTGTCATTCAGAGAGGAGTTTCCTATCATCTCCACTCTCAACTCCAGGGTCACAGCTCAGAGACTGCCTGGAAGGCAAAAAAAAAAAAAAAAAAAAAAAAAAATGGCTGTAAAATGAATAGCTCCTAATCTCTTCCAAAATTAAATGAGTTCATTTGCAACAGAGCTTGCAGAAGTTTAAATCTAAAGACTCTTTCTAAAATAAGTTGTGCTAAAAGGCAGGTGAGTAGAGATTTGTAGATGTAGTGTTGCTGCACCTTATGTTATAAGCAAGCTAGTTTTCATTTGAGAGAGAGAGAGAGAGAGAGAGAGAGAGAGAGAAAGAGAGAAAGAGAGAGAAAAGATAGCTCTTGGTGTAAGAACAAACATTGAACACCGAACTCAAAAGCTATTATTTTAAAAGAGCCACAATTTAATTTTATTGATTTATAGAAGAACATTTGCCTCTGGGAGTTGTTAAAAATAATAAAAAATAGATCAGTAATTAGTGAAGTGTAACAACAGGGTGTGGTCAAACAGAGAGTGGAAGAAAACCCTATCAGAGACATTATGGTAAATGGGCATACCCAAAGCCGTGACTTCCTGAGGAGCAATATCAGAGGTTAAACATTGTTGGAGAGGGAATATAGACTTCCTGATATAATTCAGCCAATCAGTAAGTAAATAACAATAACAATATCCTAAGGAAAGGACATTACCAAGAGTTGCTACATTATATGTGTATGTTCTCTGAAATGTCCAGTTTCCAACAAAAAGAAATTATGAGGCATGCAAAGAAATACAAAAGTAGTACTTAGGCACAGGAAAAATGTAGGGAACAGAAACTGCGTGTGAGAACAATCAGATTTTGAATTTTGGAAAGATTTAAAAAGTAGCCGTTAAAAATATGTTCACAGAACTAAAGGAAAGAGTAATTGAAGAAATAAGGAAGGTAGGGGGGGAGGAGACAAGATGGTGGACTGAAGCCAGCTTTCCACAGAGGCTCCCATTCAGAAGGAGAGTTAGAAGATGGAAATTTAGTAAGTAAACTGGAGGATTCGAGCTGTACCAAGAGAGAAGGTTGAAGAACGCACATCAACACCACTGAGGTGAGCTGAGACCACAAGAACGCAAACAAAAGGTACAAAATCCATCACCAAGCGGATGGGAGTCCCCCCTCCCCCACGAGTCTGGCTTAAGAGCCCTACAAACAAAAGGGCAGAAATAAAAGCCCTCCCACTTCATTTCATGGGAGCGACCTTCTAAAAACTGGTCCTACCTCCCCTACTAGGGTGCCATGGTGCTTCCCTGTCAGGCATAAAACTGTATAAAACTTTGAATATCTTTCCCAGCAGTCCAACACTCCCCTCCACTCACATGGAGTTCTGGAGGTCTGTCCCCCAGGAGTTTGGATCCCTAGGTGATTTATCGAGAGGAGGGGTGTGGACAGAGCTTGAGTTGCGACTGACCAGTGCTGACTCCAAGGCACGAGAGTGAGGAACACGCAGCCAAGGGGAAGTCACACCACGGCGGCACTTCCCTGTGACGGGGTGCACCAGCCCTCTTTGACCAGCCATACAGCTAGGCGTAAAACTGAGTGAAACTCTAACTTCCCCGTTTGAAGTGCTGACCTCCCAGCACTCCCTCCCCACCCTCACTCAGGGGCCTGGGGACCTGTCCCCAAGGAGGTCGGATCCTTGGGCAATTCCTCCAGGGGAGCGGATAGTCCCTGAGCTGCGGCTGGACAGTGCTGGCACGGAGGCACGCGAGCGAGGAGGAGGAGCCGCATCTCTGTGGCACATCCCTGCAGCATGGGCTACATAAAACCAAGTAAGCGCTTCCAGCACTGAGCTCCCAACACCCCCTCCCACTCCCACTCAGGGATCTGGGGTCCTGCCCCCCAGAAGTCTGGATTTTTGGGGGACCTCTTGTGGGGTGCTCAGTGCCTGAACTGTGCTGTCTCTGGGGTGCGGAAGCAAGGAGCCGACAGTTGGCTCCAGAGCGGCCGGTCCCAGAGAAGCAGAGTGGCGGGTCCAAGAGAAGCAGAGCGGTGGCTGTGTTCTGACAGCGGAGCAGCAGCGCTGGGCTCGGAGCACTCTCCTTCGCCCCCACCCTCAGATCTGGAGGCCTGTCCTGCAGTAGTTCGGATCTCTAGCTGATCTCTCGAGGGGTGTAGACAGAGAATAAACTGCGACTGGTCAGTGAAGGGTGGATAGCCGTTTTTTTGTTTTGTTTTTTTTTGTTTTTTAATAGCAAAATGGCTCACTTCTAAATATTCTGAAGCCACACCCCCTGTCTCCCTGGGCAACCAGAGGAGGCCACCCGTGAGTAAAGGATTTGCTTTTGCTTTGTTTTGTGACACTGCTCACAAACCCAGAAAGCATCCGAATGCTCACCTCCAGCAGCAAAGACATTTGAACTCAGAACAGCCTGTCTTCTGCAGGTGATTTTAGCAGAAACAGAGACAGAATTCCACAAAATTGTCCTGTCCTGTTCTGTTAGCAACATCAATCAGCTGTGGGGCTAAATCTGAGTGAACACCCCCCCACACACCTTCATCAAGCACCCAAGAATGTCAGGTCTCACCTCCTCCTGCTAGATAGCGGCAGACTGCAGAGGACTGGCAGATTTCCTTGCGATTCAGGCAGGTGCAAGCCCCTGGAGTATCTGTTCATTA